>JAPYYT010000157.1:0-138937 GCA_030522565.1 Ceratosolen corneri | reverse complement strand
TTCTACAAAACCAACATTCAACAACAGTCTGTATTTAGAACGCATTTTCTTCATATATTTATTGTTCAATAAACGTCGTTTTAACCTTTTACAACAACATCTACTCCGATCACCTCTCTATATCTATATCTTATCTATATCTATCTATTTATCTATCTATCTATCTATCTATCTATAGCTATCTATATCTCCTGATTACATATGGGAGAGAAAAAATACACACGGGAGAAATTTCGAACATACTCTTAGTTTTTTAATAAATTCAAACAACTTTAATTGATTAAAAAATTATTTAATTCATTAAAATAATAATTCTTATCTATTTATTTAAAGAATCTAAACATTGTATTAACGCATTGAAAAACATATACATACTTAATAATATAATTAAATTATATTTCTGATCCATATTATTCATGAATTCATAAAACAATTACTCTTAATTCAATTTTAAAGATTAATTACTGCTAGTTGCTTATTGAACAGATTTTATATATAATATAAAAACGTATTGTAGTAAATTTTAATGATTAGTTATTCATTCATTATGGTAAAATAATTGAGAATACCTATGACTTAAAAAATGAATTGATTAGAACTAAAAAATTAATTATATATCTTTTGTTGACTTAATTTACTGTATAATACTTATATCAATACTATCTAATAATACTAAAAAGTATCAATTGAAAGGTATCTTTACATACTCAACGAAAAATTTGTAAATAATATAAAGAATTTTTGCGAATATATTGCTATATATTGTATATATATGCGAATATATTTGCTAAATATTTTTATTAACTAGTTTAAGAATTTATATTAATTAGCAAAAAGAAAGCAGGGATTTTAAAAATAAGAAAAAGGAAAGCATGAGGCGTCAAAAATAAAGTTACAGAGTCACACTAATATTATGAAAAATTTTATATTGTCTCATATGTATTACAATATTAATCTATTATATAGTTTATGGCAATATTTTACGAAATTTTAAATTATCAATTTGACAGTAAATTGTTGTTGATTATTGAGTCAGGTAAGATATACTATTGAAATACAGTTTTATACAAATCTGTATTGTTTACATCCTCGTATTATCAGAAACATCACTTTATTGGTCTTTGTATATCAATATTTAATTTAATAATATAATTAATTAAATTCAGAATTTTACATCGATAAATATTATTGTATTTTATTACATTTTATTTCAATTTTAAGTATTGCTTGTTAAATTTTGATATTTATTATTTAATGATACTTATATTTAATATTAGGTTTGAAAAGATGTTTATTATATTATTTCCAAAACATAGAAAAATATGTTAAGGTAAAATTAATGAGTCAAATTTTTATGTTATGAATGTCATAAAGAATCGTAGAGTTTAATATCTCTCTGTGTAAGCTTTTATAAAATTTTCGTTAAAATATGACGAACATAAAAAATGTATGTAATTGTTCTGTATATTCTTAATCTAAAAATAACTCTGATCATTTATAAAAGAAAAAAAAAGCAAACTGCTAGCATAAGAGCAGCAATACAATACGCGATCTACTTATTACATAAGAAATAAAAAATTCAATTTCAGTGATGCCGATATTTATTCTTATTATTGTTGTTCCCAATTGATTTAACAATGTCAACTGTATATGTACATTATATAGAAAGTAAACAATTTTTTAGAAGATAAAAATAAGGAGCAATTCAATAAAGGTATAAATGAAAATGTTTAAAGCGTATAAAATAAGTTTATTATTTATAGAAGAATGTTTTATTGACTACATAAATTATTTAAACATTTTAACATTTTTTGTTATATAAAATAATTTAACAATAAATAAAAAATATAATAAATTAAATTCTAAATAGATTATTATTATAATGTGGTTTACATTTTGTAAAATATATTTTAATATTATATTTTAATAAACAATAAACAATAAACAATATATAAAAAATGATAATCCAACAGAAATTTATTGAAAACTTAAATATTTTATTAATTTTATAAAATAAAACTAATAAAATTAAATAACCGAAGTTTTTAAACTGTTCCTATTGTTTGTTATTATTTTTATCTATAAAATTGTTTTAAAAATAATGTGATAATTTGTTCGTAAATTTATGTATTATTATGATAATAACGATGTGAAAGATTGAATTATATAAAAAATTATATTAAGAGTAATTTAAATTTAGTATTTTGTTTTTTATAAATATTATCTTTTAAAGTGGTTAGTGAAGCATTTAGTAACAATTAGTAATTTATTATTATATTGATATTATAATTAATTTAGAAATACATAAATACAATAAAAGGCATGTATAAAAAATAGAGAAAAGAGGTTTGGATGATTTCCTGCTTATATTATGGAGACGTGATGCTGTCGTCGTTTATAATGATATTGAGTTTCTCTAAAGTTTTCAGATAAATCCACTGAGAGAATTTTTTTTTTATCAAGCTGAATTTATATATATTGCATAACTTGTGTAATTTATTTAATTAGTAAAATGTTAATTTGCAAGAAATTAAATAAAATTATATTGGAATTTTTTTAAAAACAATTACATGTATGAAAACAGTTTGCATAATTAAAATAAAATTATTAATGAACCGCGAATCTTATTATTAAGAACATATTTTATATTTGTTTTTTTCAAAAATTTTTAATTTCTCTATATTTAAGAAAAATAAATCCTATCATTTACATTAAAATCTTTTACATGCATTAAAATTAATTGCTCGATATAATTAATCTGTTTTACTGTTATTCCTAGTCCTTATTTTATTTTAATCATTGTTTTATTAACTAGAGTGATTATATTATAACAGATTATATAATACAATTACCAATTTGCGAAAATCTTAAAGAATTAAACTTTAAATTAGAAACAATAAATGTGTATTGCAATATATGAATTATTATTTTTAAGTACGTCTAAACATAAATATAATTCTTCTTTCAAAGATTTAATAAGAGAATTGAGTAATCATTAAAAATGAAAAAAGTATATTTTTCTATTGTAAAATAATGAGTTTCATACATAATTATTTAAAAGTTTGTATTAAAAAAATTAATTTAAATTTTATTATTAAAAAATATAAATGTAAGAAAGATTTTAGAGATTGATTATCACAGATAAATTGGACAAATTATTTTATTATTATTCAAATTAGTGAAAATAACAATCAAAATAATATGCAGTACACAAATAAGATAAGTGGGTTTGTGATTGAGATAAAGATTCATCTGTCGACAGAAGCATAAATATGTCATCAAGTAAAATTTTATATCTCATAGAAAACTGTAAACATGAGCTTAATGTATAGTACAATATTTGGTAAATATTATTAAGCTATAAGGATATAATTTTACGATTAGCAGTTGATCTTTTTATATAAAAATCTATAAATAATCTTCTACTATTTTTAAATCATAAATATAAATATAAATATATCATAAATCATAAATATAGGCGTTTGATGAAGAAGTGTCTTATTATTTGAGAAAGAGATACGATAAATGTGAATAAAGTAGAAATGTTAACCCGCATACATTCGAATATTGTTTTAATTCACTAAACCGAATACTCATATGGATAGATATTTACATCTATATTTATGTACAGATATGTTTAATGGTAGTGTAGCTAAATAGTTAATCAAGTTGCAATTGAAAGAAAACATTCAGAAAATTGGATAATATTGGTAGTAAATAATAAGTATTTATTTTATCAATAAGAAACAATTATATATTTCTTTTATGGAACTATGTTTTAATAGTTGAAGACATTATTTTAATCAGAAATTAATTTTTTTAAATTAAGTATTATAAGTTTTTATTAATGTAAAAACAACGTAGTTTAGGTACAATGATTAAATAAGTAATTTTTTCAAATGTTTTAAAATATAATATAAATTATTGATTCTTGCAGATGTTTAATTTCATTAAAAAATAACAATTAATAGAATGTGATAGGTAGATATGAATACTGTCATTATAAAATAGAATTTTATATATATTAAAATTTATAAATATAAATATAATTATAAAATAGGATTATCTTTGCTGATATACCAAATTGAGTTTATTGTCTTTCCTATTTTACTCCCCTACTTCCATTAGACTCACACTATATACATCTGTATTTTATCGACTTTTTTTTTCGATTTTCTACTCATTTTCTTTCATCTTCCATTTGTTCAAAAATAACATTGTCAATCTATCCTAAAATTAATAATTATAAGTCTTTTATAATTTATTCACTGGTTCTTTGTTTTTTGAGCATCCTTTCATATCTTCATATAATGAAGTTAAGATACATAAACATCAAAAAACTGATTTCTGCATCGATAATGTAAATTTTTAGGTCACGTGAGGTACGCATCTTTAAATTTATGGAAGTTTTAGCTATTACAAAAGAGGAAGAGATGTACGACTTATAATCTAGTGAGTGAAGCATGAAATTTTTGGAACTTTGGATAAGATGTTTGCTAAATAAACGATTTAATATTTAGTAAAACTTTAAATTCTTTATTCTTTTCGTAAAACTGTAATTATCTGTATCTAACTGCATCTATCTCTTCATAAAACTAAATCATTTAACACTTTTAGATTATGAATTCTTTAAATTAATTAATTTAATGTTATTTTAATGAATAAAAGTGAAATACTTAGATCTTTTTTAAGTACAGCGTAATTGCACTTAATTTTCACATAGGTAATATAACGTTATTTTAAATACTTTTAGTATTATAATTTATACACATTGAATTGAAAATAACAAATACAATTATAAGCAAAGAGAAAAAATTAATTTTTTATATATTAAAATATGATTTATAATTAATATAATTGTTGTTTTAATGTTATAAGGAAAATAATATAAACATAATTTAAATCTATGCATTTAAATTCTAATCTTCTAATTAATTAAAATTGTTAAAAATATTATTATAAATTTTAGATTCTGTCTTTTTCATATAAGGTAATTGATATTCAATAATTTGAAATATGTTTAAATGAAATTTTCATTCGTTTATTTAGTGTACTTATAGTACATGATATTTTGTTACGAACAGCAAGAATTAAAGTGATATATATTCAATCGCCTCTTATTACTCCATCTCATATAAAAGTTAAAGACAATTCAGAAAAAGATAATCTTCCGAAGACTCCTTAATTCATCGAGTTGCTGTCAGATCTCTACATAATAATACATCGCTGTGGTTTTCGCCGTCATCGCTAATGGCCTAGGATAAGAAAAGGACTAAAAGAAAGTAGTACTTTTATAGAGAAAGAAGGAGAAAGGGGAAAATACCAATGAGATATTCTGGTCACGGTGTGGCTACATTGCGTCGCAGCTCTGAAGGCCAAAGAGAAAAGGAAGAGGCTGACGGGGTGCATTGGCAAAGACGTCATTACTGCGATATCCTGCCCTCTCTCTATTTGATTTTCCATTGCCATCGTCCTCTTTCTTTTTCTCCATCTCTGTCTTCTTTTATGTCGATCAGTCTATCTTTCTTCTATCATGCTATAAGAATAATCAGCTTTCCAACCAATAGTTACCTCATGCCACTTTGATCTTTAGCGAGTCCGCCCATTTGTTTTCTTCTTGCTTTTTAAGCGATAAAAAAAATGTATATAGCAAGGGCAATAGTAACACCACCTTATTTTTCGTCTTTTTTGTTTGTGCTTTCTTAAAAAATATTACAACATAAGGAAAAGAGTACATTTGAGAAAGATGAGTGGTGTATCAATACACAATAAGCAAAGTGGAAAAATGAGTGTGATTGTAGGTATTATATATATATATATTCATACCAAATGTTCAGGATTTAACGCGCGTGTGAATTCTCTCTCCAAGTTGCCGATGGAGAGAGACGGATAGTGGAAAGAGGATGATAGAAATAGGTTTCAAAGCAACAAGTCTTCGGAGTTATTTGTACGTTTATGTAGTTTATTGAATAAATATTAATAAATGTATTGAAGCAAATTATATATACAAGACGAAATGAATTTAGACGTAATTAGCTTATTATAATAATTAGAAAAGGTATTGAGTAATTTTATATTTACACTCGTTTAGGTATCTTAAGGGGAATGAGAGGAGGAGTTACCTCTGACTATTCAGCAGTTAATATGCTGTTTCTGATGCAGATATCACAGAAGGGGAGAGGGGCGAAGACGTAACTGCAGTCGCGACAATATGACTCCGAAGGCTAATGCACTAAATTATATGTATATGTCCTTGAGGAGAAATAAGGAGGGGGGGGTGTAAAATAGGTGGTATAATTATTGAATTAATGAAGCTTATTGTGGTGTTATCGGGGTGCATGTGGAGGGAGTTGAATACGTGGAAATAATAAATAGTAAAGATTTATTTATATTTACACGATTCTGGAAATACCTGGGCAATGGCGATGATGCTTTCATAACGGGGCCGTGCTGGCTAGGAGTAAACTTAATGTAATAACTTCTATCGTCTAGTGAGTTGTGAGTCTCGCGAGGTGAGGGGGTGGGGGGTGCAGGCTTGTGTGGAGATGTTTATTGGCTAGTTTTAAGGGTCAAGTCGTAGTCAGAAGTAACTGCCGCATCTTCCGTGCGGTCGTATTTATGTTTCAGGTGTATCTTCTATTTTTAAAGTTAGATTTAATTTAAAGGTAGATAGTAATTTTCCATTATCTCGTAGATTTGATAGGTAGGCTTAAATATAGAGATTTCTATTTGTTAGGAGAGTTTTAAAGGGGAAAGAAGGGGAGGTCAGAAATTCAGTAATCAACGTTCTTATATATATATATATATATATATGAATCGTTGATTTGGTTTATGATATATAAATAAGATTAGTTTTGTTTTATCGGTTTTGTCTATTATAATATATTGGCACTAGACACAGTTCCTAAACAGAGAAATATTCACTGACAGAGTTCCGATGACAAACGAAATCTCGAACATTCCGCCCACCATCAGAAATGTATTGATGATTCTTTACTTCGATCTCTGTGATGAGGAGTACGTCTAGTTGGAAACGGGTCTAGTTAGAGTTATCATGGCAGTTTTTAAGGTAACCACTCGGATAAGTCCATCCTTCCTGATATGAAATGTGACTGCTGAAATGCTTTTATGATGGAGTATGTCGCTCATCCAAACTGAGTACACGTGTTCCAACCTTCATGTTGTTTGAGATGCGGATAGCAAAAAAAAAGAGGGGGGAGACGTAAATGCAGTCGCGATAGTATGACTCCTAAGGCGAATGCACTAAATTATATGCACATGCACTAGAGAAGAAATAGGGGGTGTAGAGATAGGTGGGATAATTATTAAATTAATGAAGCCTACTGCGGCGATATATATATATATATATATATATATATATATAATACATATAACCACACTCATTTTTCCACTTTGCTTATTGTGTATTGACACGCCACTCATCTTTCTCAAATGCACTCTTTTCCTTATATTGTAATATATAAATATTATAAATAAATAAATATATACATATATATATAATATAGTGTTTTCTTCCGTGCATTTACAGGCGAAGTGTAAAAGAAACTTCTATATATTTACAGGCGAAATGTAACATACACTTCCGTATATTTACAGGCGAAGTATAAGAGATAAGTGTAAAGGAACGATGTTATTTAACTTTGGGTTCGATATAAGAAATTTAAGCAGAGTAAACATTTTCTTTCACTTTTCTGCGAAAATAGCTAATAAATATAAACAAATTTTTTCTAGTCAAGTTTAAAACGAATATTAACCATGGTTATATTGATTTTAGTTCAGAAAAATATATTTATTTGATTCTAAGTTAAATACGTTTTATTATTTTTTAATTTATTATTTTAATTATATTATTTGATTATTTTATTTGTTTATTGGTTAGAAATTGAATTTATTTATACACATGTTTCTTTTTAAACTTATTTTTAAATTTGCCTTTAAAATTATTTATTCTATAATATATTTAGTTAAATTAAAAATTATTTTATACATTTTATTTATATTTTTTATATATTTTTATATATTTATATTTTTTATATTTTATTTATATTTATACGTCATTATTATATACTTTTTACTTACATTTTATATTTTATGTAAAATCAAAATAAATAAAAATAAAAATACTATTTTTTCATGGAAAATTCTACGTTAATTAAAAATTAATTATAATTTTATACAATATAAAAATACTTGTCATAAAAATTCTTTTGATTAACGATATTAATTAGAAATTTAAATATAGGTAACATGATCAAATATATTACTTAATTATCAATAACAGTGTAAATATAATAATAAAATAATTGTCTTTCTGTATATCTATCTATCCTCCATTTTATAATAATTATAAATAGTATGAAAAATAAAGTATTCCAGTTGTTTAATTAAATGTTTTCTAAAATTTCTATAATTTAAAATTATTAAAATAAATGAAAAAGACATTTTCATAGTTTAATTTTCTTCTAATAAAAAAGAACTATGCAAATTTTTTATTTTATATTACTTATATAAATTAGAGTCTGCAATAAATTTTATAATACATGTAGCTTAAGCAGTCTTTATTCAATAAGTATACCTTGTGATTACAATGCTTATTGATGCAATACGTATTAACTAATTTGATGTTATATTTTGTTATACAAAATATATATATGTATATTTTTTAATTATTTTTCCTTTATTATATTAATATAGAATCTTAAAATTGGAAGTAGTGTTTTTCAACATTGTATATATTGTATTAGGTATACATATTTTTTATTGTGAATAATTTAAAGTTTACAATTTATTAAAAAACAACTAAGTATGCAAAAAAATAGGTGTAAATGTTTATTTATTAACACAATTGATTTCCTTCTTTAAGATATTATTATTATATACAATGATAATATTAAATTGATAACTATAAATGTAAGAATTTTCTTTTTCCTTTTCACGTTTACATGTATAGAAGTGAACACTAATATATTTCTTCATATATTAGGAAATATTAAGTAATATTTTAATTGTTTATTTGTCATTGCGTCTCTATTCTTACATATGAATCACTATTACAAACTAAAACTATGGGAATGGTTGTAATTCAGAAATAATATACACAAATGCATGTACAGATATAAACGGCACAAAGAAAGAAAATGAGTAGAATGCTGAAAAAATACATTTAGTAGTGTGGCAATTGAGAATCGAAAAGTTTTTGAGTTATTTTGAGTTTACTATTCGTTTTATATTTTTCTAGAGATTCAATACTTTACAATACTTTTTAAAGAAAATCATAAATAAAAGTCATACTCAGCCCCAAAAATTTTATTACATTTTAATAAAAATTTTATTTACTATTTTCAATAGAAACTACTTATACCAGTATTTATATCTTTTTTCAATTCTTACATTTGTAATCATATACTTAATACATACATATAATTTCAAATATAAAAAAAGTTATAATATTAAAATATAATGAATAAAACTGATTAACATATAGTAAGTAACATATAACATATAACACATAAAGAAATTAACATATAGTAAGAATTTTAAATATTTTATAAAATAATTTTATAAAACTTTTACATATAATTTCGTACTTATATATCATAATTATAAGGCTTTACTAAATTATAAAAATGTAATATATTATTTTATAAGTAGAAAACAATTATATATTTATATTATAAAATAGAATTTTATTGGGAACGTAAAATATCTACGATTAACTAATAATTTTAATCAATAAAAACATATGTAGTCATTTCAACGAAATCTTGTGGATATATCGTTTGCATATGATTCAATAACAAGCGACTATAGATAATATTATAATCCATTTTGTTGTTATATTCTCTCTTTTTGTTTTGATAATGGATGCGAACGAGTTACTGTTATTTTATTATTATTATTACTGTTATTAGTTACTGTTTATTATTTACCGTTGGTATAACAGTATGTTTTATAAAATGTAGGTTCAAATATTGAATTTTATACTTTGGTCAGATTATCAAAATTCAATATATCTAACTCGATTTTATATAGAATTTCAATAAAGTAATTTAACAAGTACATAAATAAAATATATATTGTATTCGAATATTTATATTTTGTACTTTTTTCAAGAATTTTTATGTTAAAATTATATCATATTTTATATTTGTTTCTCTAGTAATTCTATACGATTTCTTATCAAGTAATATAATAGTCATTAACATTAAAAAAAAAATAAAACATAAAAACATAAATATTTTTTATTTAAAAAAATTAATTATTTTTAAATTCTACTATTATTAGAATCAGATCTTATAAGCTTGTTATTTATTTTTTGGAATTATAATATTTTTTCACATAAATCATTATACAATTGCAATTAGATAATTAAGTTTTATAACTTAATATTTTTCTTTAATTATATTAAGTGTCGATGAAAGTCTTTTTATAAACTGTTTGTACATAAAAAAATGAATGAACAATAGTGTACAGTAATATAAAAAATATCATATACAATATACTAATATATATGTAACGACATATTTATTGTTTATTTAATAAATCGATTCATAAGCTATTTAAATATTTAAAAAATGAAAAATACAGGATAAATTATCACATTTATTACTGTGAGATTTTTTAATGTTTCACACCAATACTCAGTTTTTCCACACTGCTTTAATATTAGAAAATAAAAATTACCAAACCAATCAAAAACTATAATTGATCATCTCTACATCCACTAAATTCATTTTTCATACACTTTGTACATAATTATATATATGCTTCTATTAGCTTTTAGTAGAATTATCATTTTTCTATTTTGGTCCTTTATCACTTTTTATACAAAAAATATTCATTCTTTCTTTCACTATTCTTCTAGCTCTTTGCGACCGTCAACTAGTCAATAGATTCATGATGTAATAATGACTTCAACGAATTCTGATACTCCCCTCTGCCCTCGAGGGCAACAAGTTCGTTACCTATGAAATATTCAGGCGAAATCAATCCGGGGTACAGCAGCGAACTAGTATCGAGGGGCGCTAGAGAGTAACTCGCGAAGGTTTACTAATGCAACTGTGAATTTCATCCGAGCGTATGAAAGAGGGAGGAAACAGGATAAAAGTACGAGAGATAGATAGATAGATAGAGGGAGAGAGAAAGAGAGAGGAAAAGGAAGAGCGCTCGCTATAGATCCCATGCTTAACCCTTAAGTTTGCGGCCGGGACTAAAGTAGTTTATGTTTGTCCTTTGAGCGTTATAGGAGAGCACGTAGGATGGCCTGCTTCAGGGCTAATCCTTCGGGAGTTGATCTATCTTGCTAATGGCTGCCTAGACTTGCTTTTCTGTCTTTGTCATTCTTTGTTATTATATTTTCTTGTTTTATGCAACTATGTCAATAACGCAATTCATACACCCAATTTGTGATTATTAATTGTTTTTTATTTAAAATTTATTTTGATTTTACTACGAATAATTCTAATTACGGTTAATCCCAGAATCATTAGATTCATTTTTTCTTAAAATTTATTGCGTAATTTTTTTTTTTATACTAAATTTTGAAAAGAAATAGTAATAATACTGGAACTTATGTTTCAAAATCCGTAATATATTCGTAATAATTTATATAACGTAAACTTTTATTTAAAATAAATATATAAAGTTTACAGTGAGAAAGAGAGAAATAAATAAGAGAAGGATAAGAAAATAGTATTGCATGTGGCTAATGAGTTACAGAATGATTGATTCGCCTATTCATTTGTTGAGTTTAGACTGTAGCTGCTTGGTCCAGCTTTCACTCAATTTTTTTCACTCTTTTTAATATCATTCCTATTTCTTCTGTAACCAACATTTTTTATACATTACTTGTTTTTCTAGACAAACATTTCTTCTTCTGTATATTTTGTTTATTACTATCTTACATCTGTGTTGATTAATTAATATTAATGACATTGTGTATGTGTATACACGTATTTTGTTCTTTGCATCTTTGTGATTCATTTTCGATTTGCATACTATTATCACATTAGCCAGGTGCCAACATTTGGTTATTATATTATATGATTATTATTTTAACTATATTTTAAGGCATTATCTTTATTGCTATTTAATCATGTTCTTCTACATTATTTCAAATTTGGATTTTGTGCATTTTAATCACTATAGAATATGTATTATGAATTCAGAGTGTTCTTTAAATTAAGGAAAAAATACAATTTGTCTGCTTAATAAAAATTATTTTTAAATTGTTAATCAGATAGTCGTTATTATAAGATTAAATCCGTATTAATAACACAATTCGATATTTGAGTATCAATATTATTTTTATTAGAACATAATTTTTAAATTTTTTATTTTAACGTTTAAAACATCTAAAAAATTATTAACATTTAAAATATATAGGAAAACTGGAGTATAAGAAGTTTCTAATGTTATATTTTATCAAATTATTTATATTTTATTAAATGCAATAAGTTTTCTAACAAACTTTTAATTTTACAATACAATTAAAATTAAAAATAAATAAAGAATAGAATTAATATTAAAATTTTATATTTAATACAAAAATTAATATTAACGATTTTTTATCGTAGTAACTGTAAAAATGACAGGATGCATAATCAAACTAACAAAGGTCTTCGTCATTTTGATATTTATAGTTTAGGTATATAGTTTTTTTTATTATACGCCTATCCGATGTAATGTAACAAATAAGTGTACAAAACAAAAAGTGAGAGTGAAAGATAGTCTTAGTATTCAATTTTGAGTTAGCTTACAAGTTTTCATGTGATATAACGGGTTATATGAGTCCCCCCCTGAAACACTATACGCATATCAATGTCTTTTTTCTTTTTTTATCGTCTTTTGGTGCTTAAAGGTAAATTCTCAAATTAGTCATCTATATAATTTCTAAATAAAATAAATAAAAAATTATATTTTTATTTAAATTTTTTCCAGAAGAGTATTCAAATACTCATACCCGTAATATTATATAAATGGATTAATTTTTCATAAGCATAATCTGAAAATTAATAAATTTTTTCTATACAGATTAAAAATATTTATTTATAATTAATTTTTCATTTTGAGATGATTACTATTTATCTAATTATTTGAAAAATATTTGTTAAATTAAATTTGTTTTCTAATACTATATGTATATACGTTATAATATGCAGAATATATTTTTTTGATATTTTTATGAATTTGCTTTTATGAAAGCTTTGCTTATACTAAAAAAAGTTGTAAATATACATATAAAAAAGCACAGTTCTAAAGCTCTAATCCATAAATACAAATATCGAGTCTTTTATATACGAACCATCTCTTATGTAACTAGCAGCTTCACGATGGTTTTTGCGCGAGGTGTGAACATGTATTAGTTCTTCTCATTCAAGTTCTCTTTCTCTCTCTCTCTCTCTCTCTCTCTCTCTCTCTCTCTCTCTTTCTCTTTTCCTCCATCTTCGTCTCTGTTTCTCTTGCGGTTGCTACAGCAAAGCGCACGTTGGCACGTAAAAGGCGTTATCAGACCATTGTCGAGCTGTCGTCCACCGGAGATGGATCACGTATTTCATAATATAATACGGCCAATGTCGGCCAATAAAGGCCTTTTTGTGTGCGCCCCATGACAGAGTGGTTCATGCTGTACATATTGCTTTCTCGTAGTTTCTCTCTTCTTTCTACTCATTCTTTTCTCACTTTCTCACTATCTCTCTCTTTCTCTCTTTTCACCTAGACTTATATATACTAATTTTGAAAGCATATATTTGATTTTCCATTCGAAAGGGAATTTTCTGAATTTTTAAACTTTCATCACTGTGCTATTTTCTCCTTTTGTTCTCTCCCTTTTTCATTTAGTTGTGTTTCTGAATATTGAAAATTGCAATGTTTTATCGTGATAAATCTTTTAATAGCATTTTTTGGGTTCTTTGAGGTAGTAAATATAAAAATTTATTTTTAACAACTATGTATATATCGAATATATATTGAACTATGTAATATACAATTTTTAAATAAAATTATTTTTATTATTATGTTATTTCATTATATTATTATATGTATTATTTAAATTATAATAAGATTAAATAAAGCATTTAGATAGCTTTAGGAAAACATTTCTTCAAAATTCAATGTATTTATTTAGCGAATAAAGAAAATGATTTTATACCTGAAATTTGAACTTCGATTTTGACGATTTGAAATTTGATATGATTTACTATTAATAAATTTGATGAATTAATATAGGAATATATTTTTCTACAGTAGCATAAAATAAATGAATAAAATTTTAATCATTTTTAATTAATAAGTATAAGTATTATTTTGTCTAACTATAAGTAGGTATAATTTTTATCTAACAAATTCTATCACAAGAATTAATAAACAAAAAAAATATAAAGATAATGAACTATTTCAGAGGCATCATATAAACCTTACTATATTTTTAAAATTAATACTTTGTTATTACTGAATTAATTAAAATTTTTTTAATTTAAATTATTGCTCAAAATAACAAATAATAAATTGAAATATACTACGTATAAAATATATATAGTATTAAAGTACATACATTTATAAATTATAATATTTAATCATGTATGTAAATTTCGAAAAATCATATTATAATATATAATTATAATCACGTATAATAATCATAAATATAAATTTTTACTCATACGTTACTAAAATTTTGTCTTTTCAAAAATAGAACCAATTAGCAATGATAATGTAAAACATTCTGAGTACTTGAAAGGAACGAAATTAGATATTTCACGTTAACATAAAATTATCAAAATTATTCAAATAATAATTTTGATAAAAATGATTAAATGCATATGGTCAAAGAATTATATACATAACAGAGGAAGGCAATCTGAGTTATGGAAATTTCTTCCCTGTCATATAAGTGGAATAATAAAGATTTCAAAAATGCGACTTTGATTATTCAGTAATTCATCTATCTATTTTGCTTTCGATTGCTATTTTCTTTGCTCTCGGCTCTTTAGATGGCTGTATATTTCAATTACTACTTTACTTTTGGTAAAATAAATGTATTTTACAAGGATTACACATGTATGTCTAATGTGAGTTAATTTTTCTGACATGGATCGCTCTTACGAATAAAAATATGTTATGATAATTCAATACTTAAAAATATGAGAAAATATATTCAATTCTTAAGATTTAAGAATATTAATCTTTGTTTATGAAGTAAATTATATAGTTTCTGACCTTATTGTTTTAAATTTATCTAACGTACATTAGATAATACAAATATCTATAAAAGTCTGTTATTCAATGAAAATAAAATTATACGACATTCAAAATATTTCAAAATAATTTGTCGGTATTGAAAACGAATATAATTTAACTTTGTTAACAAACACGGTGTTCTGGATTATAAAGAACTCGGAGCATATTAATGAACCGCGCAAGATATAAAAAATTAATAATATTCTTAGCTGCGTTAGAACATTATATAGTTACTTCAGTTCTTTCTTTCTTATTGACTTGCCGCATCATGCATACATATCCCGGAATATCCAATGCTATAAAGGCGTGGGGGTGAATTCAAGCGAGGCGAAGCGCAACGAAAGTGAGCAATCAAAGGGAATAATTCACGAGGCAGCAGCATTGTATTACATTTGTCCCCTCTCTTTTCGATTCGAAACAAGCAATATAGGGAAGCTATACGTACGCATACCTGTCCGACCATAGCGGGTCATACTTTGACTGAACATCAGTTATGCGAGCTTGATGATAGGGGACAGTGACATGACAAACCAGGCCATAACGAGATAATTCGAAAACTACGGGGTAAATTCTAGTGGACGATACGCCTTGGCTCTGAATTTGGTGGTAGCGATGGCAGAAATTTGCATTTTTTGTTGGGATATGTTGCAGATCATCAGAAATCACTTTAGTTAGCTGCTTTTGCAATTACTTCCAACTCTCATTATATATAGATGTTTGTACCCTGGTCACTTATTCAAGTGCAATTAGGATAGATTAGGAAATTCTAACATTGCCAAAATCATTCGTAATAAACAGACTGTATAGTTTAATTTTTTGTTTATATCATAACTAAGATTATTAATTCACTAAAATAAATTAAGTTTTTTAGTTTCTCACATTCTTAAGAGTTATTATAACATATGCAATAAAAATTGAATTTTACTTTATTTTGGTTTTAAATCAAACGTTTGGCAAGTGCTATTAAAAGATTGATTTATTTTAGAATTTATTTATCAGTTAATAATAATAATTGTACAAATATGTTAAGGGACAAAAGCAGTTAGATGTTTTTAGATAAAATATTTAATGAAAATTCAATTAGAACGTTAAAATAAATATCTTATATCATAATTACAAGTTTTTAGTTTTTCTTTACAGCATTCTTTATTTTTGTCTATTTCTCTCTCTCTCTCTCTCTCTCATTTAATTCTCAGGGAACATCTTACAAAAGAACAGATATTCCCAAGTATACTATACCGCGTAAATTTATAAATGCCACATCTCATGGATTACGAGAGTGCGACGTTACAGTCGCAGCTCATTTACTCCACTACGTATATAGAAGATTTTCGTGGTTACTAGTACTTATATCTCCATTTCTTGCTTATTCTGTTATGCTCTCCTTTAATCAAGTGCGATATTACATTATAATCCTCCAGTCACATAGCCATTCTTCCGCCACCAGTAATATTCGAAGAGAAAAGAAAATGCGAAAATATTAAATTTTGCATATATTATTTAATATGTAAATCTGTTCAAATAAAATTATTTACTCTAATGTAGATTTTCCATTACTTATCTCAAAAATTATATAGATAGCCAACGAATTAATTTGAATAATCAAGAAATAGAGTATAAATGAAAAGATTGAGCTATTTTATTTTTATATAGTATATTTAAATTTATATAGTAAATTTCTAATATTACTAATTGAAATTCATAGTAAATGATTAAATTAATTATAAACATCTGTTAATATTTATTATATAACTACTTCAATATTATACAAAGAATAATTTTTGTTCCATTATAAACAATTTAAACTTCTAATTATAAACGAATTCGTATAAAAATAAAATAGTAAACTCAATTTTTCAATTTTAAACGCCTTTGATAAAATACATTTTGATCAACAATGACTATTATTCTATTTTTGTTAATATTATTTATTTATAATATTGTTTTTTTTAATAATAAAACTGATGCATTTTTATTTTTGTTAAGTTATCAATGATTTTTGTAATCTATATAATTAAGAAAGTATGGTACAAGACATATAGTATAAAAAGAAATATACGTGCAAAATAGTATCTGAAGCAAAAGAACGAGAAGGGAGTAGAAAGCAACCTAAAAGAAAACAGCAAAAGAAAATGTTAAAAAAACAGAAATAAAACTTAGCGTAAAACACCGGAGTAATATAATTAGGCAAGAGAAAGATAGACAGAAAAGAATTAAGTAAAAGAAGAAAGGAAATAGAGAGAAGTTTGCCTGCAAGATTAGCACCTTATATAAAAGTTTTACGGTGTCAGCAAAAAAGAGAGTAAGAAAGACAAACATATATACAGACAAATGAAGATAGATAGGTATATAGATAGATAGATAGATAGATAGATAGATAGATAGATAGATAGATAGATAGATAGATAGATAGATAGATTGATAGATAGATAGATATATAGATAGACAGATAGATAGGTAGAGAGAGTGAGGGAAGTGACCAGTGCGATAGATGGGTAGAAAGAGGAAGAAAGCAGCCGCAAAGACAGCATGGAAATAGGAGCTTGGGCACACCGAGTAAGAAAGTCTCTCGATGGATGAGGGTGTCGAAGGAGAGCAATGGAGGTGCGGAGAGGTAGAAAAAAGAAAGCTATAAGCTCCACGCGAAGCTAGTTTTCGCTCTTTCTATCTTTCGATTCTTGTTCATTTTTCTTATGTAGCTATATATGTGATATATATATATATATACGCATGTTTGTATGCATTACGTATGCATGTGTGTGTGTGTGCGCGCGCGCGCGTATGCGTGTAATATATATATATATATATATATTTCCCCTGGAAATGGGACGGGAAAATTAGTTTTCAGAAATTTTTCATGAAAGCGCTGAAAGGGGAGAATTGCACAAGCTTCCTTTTCTCATTGAAGGCTATTTTTGTTCGGGCCGTGACGCTTGGGCTACAGAGCGCCGCAGCGATTCAATAGCCTTTATTTTATACCCCTCGTGTTAACTCACACATTTTTATTTCCTTATTACACGCTTTCTTCTTAGCGAAGGCTCTGCACTCTTATTCCTTAATTCATACTCGTCTTCGTTGTACACACGCATACACGAATACCTTCACGCATCTCTTTCTCTCTCTCTCTCTCTCTCTCTCTCTCTCTCTCTCTCTCTGATTCTGATTTATTCATTTCTCTCGCATCTTTTTTCCATTATGCTTTACAAAGTGGTAAGAACAGCCATTACTTTTTGTACGTCATCATTTTTTTCTTCATCTTCTTTATTACGTAAATCATACACTTTCGCGCTTCAATTTTCTACGAGCTTCGCGTCACGCTGGGTCAATTCTTAAACACTCAGAATATATTCGCAGCTACACTTTTTAATTCAAGGCATGCTTTATTTTTTACGCTTATACATGATTTATATCTCGGCGTGTTAATTAGTTTTAACAACAATAAAATGAAGAAAGGACAAACAAGCGCAGAAGCTTTAATTCTTGCAATTAAACTTCCATGTATATTCTTTCTTGACTCTCATGCGCTAGGTGTCTCGAGGAGTAGGTAGAGGTATTACAAAAGAGGGTTCGCGATAGAACGAAAGAAGCGCCGGCTTCTTTTATTTATTATCACTCGGTAAATGCTAACTATGTGCGAATAGCGGATTATTGTTGCTCGTACGTCAAAGAACGTAACAACTTTGGACTCGTGCGCTCTACCGGAGGACTTAATGATTAATCATTCTGCCCTGCTCGTTAAAAATCTTTTTGCCTCACATCAATTATACATGTGAAAAACGAAGAGAGAAAAAGAGATAGATAGAGAGATGCACAAAATCGGAGAGGGAATACGGGTGGTAGGGATGAAAGAGAGGCAGGACAAAATGAGGACGTAGCTTTGAATTCTTGAGGATGAATTGTGTGCATGCCCTTTTAGAATGTATCTTATTCACGCGGATTTCACGAGCTTCTTTTAACATTAATTAACAGAGGTGGTAAATTTCATAGTGAAGTACGGAAATTTAGTAACTGCATTTCTTGTAGTAATTAACAGTATAATCATATTTTTACATTTCAAAGAAAACATTTATAAAAGAAAATATAGTTATGTATTATTTTATATATTTTGTTCAATATAAAAATTTTGTATCATAATCGTAATTATATTAAGTTCATTTTAAATTATTTCTATTAAAAAATAAAAATATGAATAATTATAATAATTTAGTTTTCATAATATATAAAATTGTGAAGTTTTTTTATACATTAAATTTGAAAATTTTACAAAAATTTTCTAAAAATAATTTCAAATTCCATACATTTTAAAAATATATTTTCTAGAGTAAATAAAATAAAATTCCGTATTTTATAAATGGAATAATTTATTTTAAATATGAAAATAAAACAGCAATTAAGTTTCGTCAAACTTATGAGATAGTATGTATTATTCAACTCAATTAAAGTTATATAAATGTATCCTTTATTTATTATCCTTGTGAAACAAATGTAGATAACAGGATAATATTGTATATGTTACAAGCTTAAATCAAAATAACGGTTCAAGTTGCTCGACAATTCTTCTGAAAATGAATACTGTTCTATTCGTATATGACACAGGTATTTTCATATTATGTAGAGTCGCAGAGAGTAATGCTTACATTATGTGGTGTACGAGCGAAATGGAGGGGTGATAGTCGGTCGCCGTCATCGTCGTCGCTGAGTCTGAGAGAACTTGTGCTAGTAAAATGCTGATATATATATATATATATATATATATATATATATATATAGAGAGAGAGAGAGAGAGAGAGAACGTGGTCTGATTCATAAATGTGTATCTTCGCATATTCTTCAGCATTCCGCTGCTCTGTTCAAGTAAATTACGTCCTGAATCGCGTTCCTTTGATACTGCTTGGGCTTTTCCTTTTCAAATATTGACTATGTTTGTTGTAAGTTCATAGTATAAACGAAAAATTGAAAAGTCAATAAAACACCAATAAAATCTCGGAAATTTTGTATTCTATAGACTTGTAATAGTAATACTATTTTAATTTATTTTTATTCCATATCTATACTTAATGGACTTAGATATAAATTTGTAATAAATTTTTTTATAACATGTATAAATATTGTAACAATTAATTTTTTATTTATTGAAAAACAATTCCAGTCGATAAGCATAAATTTCGAAGAACTGTAATGATTAAATATAAAATTAATAAGTAGGCATCTACGTTGCACAATTCAATGTTTCGTTGAAAATCGTTTATATACGAGAATAAATCATCTTTTTCGTTTGTTTTTACAGAGGGTCAAATTTTGAAATACTTATTTCCAAGTGAGTTAGTACAAGTCTGACACTATTCATCTTTAAATGATAAGCAAATAAGTAAAAGAATGAGAGAGGGAGAGAGAGTGAACAAGAGAGAAGCTTGAAAAGACATTATTGCGAGCGAGGTTGAGGATACCATTTGTGTCTTGTGTTCGATGTTCTTATTCGGAATATGGAGCTCGTACTACTGCACAGCCACGTACGGAGAGGGAGAGAGAGGGAGAGAGAGAGAGAGAGAGAGAGAGGGAGAGAGAGAGAGAGAGAGAGAGAGAGAGAGAGAGAGAGAGAGACGATAGTTAGGAGGAAGGTGGTACGATCTCATCGATGAGAGGAGGTAGCGAAGGAGGTAACAAAGGAGGCAAGAGAACTAGTGAAGGATAAGATGAGCATAGGTGGAGGGAGTAACAGGAGGAGCTGACTGAGAAAAGCTGACGGAAACGGGGATGGAGTGAGCTCGGTGGGGCGAGAGATCACTGCGCCACCAATATTACTTCCAGCTCCTAAGATTACCAATATCTTTGAAAGGCGTTGCTCGTTCATTTCTAGTGATAGTACTGCTACTGGTCGTACCCGTTGTTATGGATGTGGTAGTCTCAACCTAAAAGACGAGAGGAGGGGTAAAGCTTACTGAGATATAAAGTCTAGCGATCATAACCAACTGTAACTTCGTGCCTCAATTTTTGCGACTTCATTTTCCGAAACGTAAGCGTCGATGGCGAAAAGTATGAGTTAAAGAGAGAAAAAAGAAAAATTTACTTTAGAATTTCCGATTTCTTGATAAATTTATATATACAAATACACAATAGTTGAGTAAGAGAAAATTTCTTTTTTCGTTTATAAAATAGACACTGAATGTCTATTTATTCTTTTCTTTCTAATAGTTCGCCTTATGATATTATAAGATATAAGCACATCAACTTTATCCCCAACCTTAGGATAAGCTCTTCAAGTTGTGCAAAAAGAAACACATTCGTGTCAAAGCTGCTTCTATTTTCAGTACTCATTTGGTACATCGTAAAGACGATGCTCTGGCCTCGCTTGGCCCGAACGCCGTCTTACCTTTTATGAACGTGTATTTCATTCCACGATAGCTTTTTTATGCCTTTTGAGTCTTACAACCAGTCTCCGAACTCAACTTATACTTTTCTGCGGATGTGCGTATATAGAAGAACGAAAAAACTTTTCGATGCTTAGTATTATAAGAATATTGTTAGAACATTCTATTAGTTTCTTCGGATTGCCAAAGTTGTATGTTTTACATTCCTATATTCGTACTGATGAATTGAAACGATATCTATTAGAAGGAACCAACTCTATTCTTTTTATAGAATTTCAGTTTATTTATAACATTAATAAAAGATTGTCATTCATTTTCATCCTTTATTCGCGTATGTTAATTTAGTGTACTTTAATTTATTAAAAAGGGAAAAATTTATATTAAAATCGAAGAGTGGATTTTATATATATTTGCGGTATTACCTGTAATCTAGAATAATTGATTGGTAATTATAAATTAATAATTATATATTATAAATTATACAGTAACAAGTGACCATATAACAGTTACTTGTAAAATCGAAATCAGTTATTTGTAATGAAAGTTGCAGCAAATATAATTTTGAAAAAATATTTAATTTAGAATGTTAATATTTTCACATGCATTTTTTTATTGAAAAATAACTGTAATTATATATTATTAAATATTTAGTTAATTTTGTATAATTTAATAAATTAGTTATTATATTTTTATAAAATCAATATAAGAAATACATATGTTTTGTTGTTGTTAGCTATTAATTAAATTATTCATTCAAAAATTAGTGCCGGTAATAGAAAATATATAGAAATTGATTAATTAAATGAATCTAATTAGTTAATGTTAATTCACGTAATACTTCCTGTAAAATAAAAATTATTACAAAGATTAAGAATGATCAAATAAAATTACAAATGTGATATATAATTAAGTTATTTTAAATGTAATTTATATTCTGATTGTATTAAAAGAAAAAAAAATGAGAATATGAAGAGAATATTAGTTTTTTTTTAATAAAGGCTGAAAAATAAAATTAATATACTCAATATGACGATGAGTGCGAAGAAGTTGTTAGAGTCGTTGGAAAACTGAAAGGGCTAATATTTGTGTTACAAAATATCAGTCGTTCATCTTCTAAAGTGTAGAAAAAGAAATAAATCATTTGCTAAAATGAAAAGCGGTTGTATTTATACCCTTGATACATATTTCTCGAGACATCGTTTCTTATCCTGAATTTGTAATCACAATACGTAACAGTTAGTACTTTGAGTTGTCAACTAGTCCCGTAAGAGACCGCTTAAAGCTGTCGCATTGCGTGCATACAATAGATTCGAGTTACCGCTTCTAATTTTCCCTTCATACACTATGTCTTATCCCCCATCCGCCCTCTGCAAGACATAGCCGCAAAGACTTAATTCGCGAACATATCTGAGCTAATGTCAACAACGCCCTTTTCGGTTGTCTCCTGCTTCTGTGAAAACTTCCACGCGCGTCGAAACGAACGAGCGTCACGATGTGTACATTAATACGTATATGCCAAACTTTTAATGTGAATCCATGTGTAAAGTGGACAAACAGCATTCGGATCTTGTGTACTCAAATTTGGTTGTCATTCTGCTAAAAATACATCGTAGTTTTTCGAGCAAATTTTGCAAAATTTTAATCTACTTCGTGCGAATGAATAGGGGCTATAATAATTGTGCAATATTAATTAGTAAGAAATTGATTGTAAATTTTAATAGGACAAATACTTAAAAGAAATATTTGATAGATATTATTTTAGTCGCGAAATAAGTTTGTTCCCCTAATATACGAGTGTTGTAAGATTGCAGTGGTGAAGTATTTCATGTCGGTATAGAGGCTTATACGGACGAAGTGGATGTTCTTGCTTGTGATAGAGACCGCGGCTGACCCCACATTATACGTACGTATTATACAGTTGTATGCCTATGTATAAGCGAACACTGTGTAATCCACCCCAATGTCGAATAATCGCTATTGTATTGCTTCCCCGCGTGCCCAAAGTCCCATCAGCGGTGTTTTGAACGTGCGCCAGCAAACTAATGTGCTCGTGTGCTTACGTCACTCTCTCTCTCTCTCTCTCTCTCTCTCTCTCTCTCTCTCTCTCTTTTGCTCCCTTATATTTTCTTGAATGAGTCTCTATTGTCATACTTTAATGAGAGTCGTAAAGGCGGCAATCATATTGTAACAGACAATTGCTTACACATGTGACACTGACATGCGTTGAATTTTTCTTGATTCATATAACTTTAGTTATTGGTATAGTTAATACGTATTAATTATTACTGAATAACTGGTATGCATTGATCGAAAGTAAAAGCAATAAATTTTATCTAATTAGTGCAATTCGTCGTTGTTAACTTACTTGTTTATTAAAAGCAGAGATACATAAATCATTCAGCTTTATTGTATTAACTAAATGTTAAATATTTAACATCTTAAATATATAACATCTAATATTTTATTTATATAATTTATTACTACATTTACACTTATTACTATTTTAGGATTTTCATGTTTACATTTCTAATTTTTAATTTAAAATTTTCTAAGATGCTTATGTATGTCATAGATAGACTGAAAATTTTGAATAATTTAATGAAATTTTTACTTTTCTGATTTTATAATATATTCTTTAGTGTATAATGTAGAGATAAATTAGAAAAATAAAAGTAGCTTATAAGAAATTATATTTATTTTTAAAAAATATCAATATTTTTTCATTAAAATAAAGATTTCATTATTCTTTTTCATACAAAATAATAAATTGATCAGTAATTCTAAGCAAACAGAAATATTTATATTCATTAAAATAAATATCACATTTGTTTTTAATGTTGTATTGTTATAAAACTATACGTTTAAATGATTAGTAAAATTTTTGTGATACTGTAGTGAATAATTTTCTAAAATTTTATTGTCATAATTAATAATTAAAGTATAAAAAAATTTGACTAATAAGTAAAGCATATAATTTATAATTCATCAGTTTTATAATGTTAGTTCGACATATTTTAATTTTGGATATTATAATAATAGCCGATATATTTTTTCAATTACAATAATTACATTTTAATTTTCAATTACATATGGACATTCTTTTACTGAATATTTATTTTATAAAATTATTAATTTTATAACTGAAATTCAAAAAAAAAAATTTATTATAAGATTATTCATTACAAAAATTACATTTATAAAAATATATAAAATTTTGAAATATTTTCTAAACATTAACATTAATTTTACTTGTTTATCATAAAATTTTCTAAATAAGATGTAACAGTTTTAAAAATTGTCAGTATTATTAATTTTTTTATAATAAGTGAATATTTACTCATTCAATATAAGAAAAATTTATGAAAATTACTCCTTTAACGCTTATATATATATATATATATATATTAATATATATATATATATAAATAAGTAAACTATAATATATTTATTTAACTATCGTGGCTTTCATTGAATCATTGAATTTATTTAAAGTATAAATTCGTTGAGATACCGATGCATATTAAATTTATATCATACATAAGCAGTTGTAGACAATGATAGAACTCCTTAAATAGTCTTCTCATCATATGATCGCATGATGAGAATATATATATATATATATCATATGCCTATCTTAATTTTTCGACGAAAGCTGATTCTTGTCCAGCCTATCAAATCTTGTTGTGGATACTGCCTACTATCGACTCTTGCAGATTTTGTATTTGAATCGTCATTATCTCTATACCTTTTCTAGCTCGACTACTGCACCCATAAATATGGTTTTTGTTATACTCTGTACTTATAACTTGTGTTTTTGATATGATCAGCACTCGATTTTCTGTCCAAGGATTCGTTTTACGCGTTGAAGCTCATCACTCATGACTGAGTGTTAGAGGCACTTACAATGTATAATAATTACTCAGCTAGTACAATGATCGCAAGGAGCTTCAGAGAGACAGATTAGGATCTGGCGTGCTTATTTTGACATTCTTATCGCAGAATCGTAGAGTGCGCTAATCCCTCGGGCGGTACGCGTAATCTCTAGTCCCCACGCGCACCCTAGCAGCCTTTATATTCTTTCTTCCTTTTACCCTCCCTACCAACTCCCATTGGTCCCCAATGCTTACGCACGCTCGCTTACGTATATACACGTGCATACACATTAATAGTGCGTCTCTCTCACGCATTTCGCTTTTTATGCTCTTTCGTTTTATATGTCATCACTGTCTGTTTCTTTGCTTCTGTTCTCGGCTTTTTCGATGCGTTCGCTGTAATCCTCTATTAATTGCCGCTACAAAGACTAGTCGCTTCTCCCTTCCCAATTGGCGGTCGCCCAAGCGCTTTGAAATATTTATGATGTTGATCTTCAATCGTCATGAGTGAGCGCAGCGCCCGACAAATTCTCTTTCGTTTCTACTTTGTGGCTTTGAAATATTCATAGCGCGTATTACTTATCAAGAACCATTGGTTTTATTATTGTCTTAATAATTTTATACGTCTCAGTGTTTCTGATCTTTATCACGATCTTTATCATTGTCAAATTTGAGTTTGATATCTGTAATTATTCTATAATTTATAAATAAGGAGAAATTTTATATTATTCTGTACGATATCGATAAATATTTTAATCACTTTTATACTGAAATACACTATTTGTTATCATACGGTATATGTACTTTTTATTGACATAATTCGAGTACAATATAGTTAGAATTAATATGCTTAATTAAGTAAGTATTTTTAATATTCATATAACGATTTTAAATAATTATTTTATAAAAGAAAATTGTCTAATTCAATTATATTTACAATATTTCAAATTATTGAGTTGAAAACTTATCTATTTTTATCTTTGGTATGATTATTTATGTAATTATAAAATTTCGAATTGTTATTGTCTTTTAATAAATACTGTTAACAAAATGAAATAAAATATGGAATAGTAATTAAAAATTAATCAATCTTTTTAAGTTTTATCTTATTAACTTAATTGAAATCTAATTGAATGTTTTCATTTTTTCTCTAACATTCACAATTTAAATAGTTTTTTTTATTAAAATAAAATTTATTTCCTTAAATTATATAATTAATTTAAATTACATAATAATATTGATATCAAGTCTAGCAGTATATATCTAAGTACTATAAAAAGTAAGAGTAGAGCTAATTTTAAGTATAATATATATATATATATATATATATATATATATATATATATATATATATATATATATATTGCAGTGATTTGTATTAAAGATTAAATATTCAATTAAAATACCGTTATTTATGCAAGACTCAAAACAATTTTATAATTTGAAAAACTACTGATATAAATTCACTGGGCAATGAATGTTAAAAAATAGTGTTCACTCAAATAATTAAAAATGGAAAATTAGAGAAATAGATACAAAAACTCGAAGAGAAAAGCAACGCTAATCAACTCTTTGCCGAACTTTATAACGTACTAACCTATGTATACGTTTAGAAAATTCTTTGAAGTGTATACGGCACAGATATCTTTACTAATAAGAAAAACAAGTCGATGAAATAACGATAATGATGACGTTCAATTATATATGTATATGAAGAAAGAGAGAGGGAGAAGGAGATATATAGATATACAGATAGATAGATAAGTAAGAAGATTGACAGGTAGATAGATAGGTAGATAGGTAGGTACATAGATAGGTATATATATATATATATATATATATATATATATATATATATAGAGAGAGAGAGAGAGAGAGAAACAGACAGATAGACAAAGGGTGATAAAATGAGTTGGCTGACAGGAAGGGAGAGAGAAAGAGAGAAGAACTTGAAGTGTAAACGGTAGCACGGTAGCATTGGTTAGGGAATGGTGCACGAGTTAACGGTGCGCATCCATGCGCGTACTCTCTGTTCGCAACTGCAGCGTTTAACGATTCGTATGTCATTTAATTTAATTTGATAATTGCTCGTTAAACGTTTAATTCGCATGATTTCCATTTTTTTGTTCCCTTTACGAACTAAAATTAAATATAGCACCTTCGGCTCATCCGAATAATTACTGGATCATCTTTGTTTGAAATACTGACCATGTGTAATCCATGTGTATCTTTATATTTTCTTTTTATTCTTAATGCATCTTATTTTTAAATTATTTCTCTATTACTACTTTATACTTAGATGTAAACTGTAACAATAGAAAGACTTTCTATTTAAAGGAAAAAAATTTTATTTTCGTCTAGTTCTCTGGATCATTTTTTAATGTTTTTGGCGCTTAATATTGACATTACTTCCAAGTAAGATATTTCAAAATATAATAAATAGATTTTACTAAATTCTATCATGACGTACATATACAACTATACAGGTACGCTCGCATGCACCCGTACACGTATACACACAACTAGCACACGAAAATTATATAATTAAACACTTAATTACTATTTTTATATTTTATTTGCAACTGCTTCAAAATCATATTGAATTTATATGAAAAATATATAATTTTCAGCATATTTTCTACTGATTTTTACCAGCAATTTCGTTCAAATTAAACGTTATTGAAATGTATTGAAATTAATATAGTACCAATGATAAGATTTTAACATTATAAGTTAAGTTTAAATTTCATTAAAAATATTTCAATTCTTTAAAGAACAATATAAAATTTTATATAATCACTTTTTTACATGAAAATATTATGCAACTAATGAATAAATGTTTAATGAAAGAAATAATAGTATTTGTTTGTAATACGATGGAAATTTTATATAGTATTCGATTATGGTTAAGCTTATTAATAATTTAAACATTAAATTTTCGATAAACATAAGAACTTGCAATACTATCTTAGTAATAGTATTGAATTATGAATGAAGACTTTTTGTTTGGATTATCTTTATTGTATTCTTGTATGGGGTTAATAAATCAAGATTCACGACGCGTGCAGATTATAATTTAAATATCAAATCTGATTTAGGTTTGATCAATGACGAAAGAATTTTATAAAATTGCTTATTATTATGATGTAAAGATACTGTTTTATAAAATACAATATTTAATAGATAAATAATAATAAAAGTCCAATAATTTTATTCTTTTGCTTATATTTACAAATTTAAAGGGAAGTAGTATTAGTTATATTTACATTCTCATTTATTTTAAGAAAATCACCATTCCTCCCTCATCTTACTCTTTTTCTCTTCATTTCAGGCATGGAAAGCCTGCTTTATTATCATGAATTCCTCTATCTACCGCTAACACGAGTCTAGCAGCAGAACGAATGTGACAAGAGTGCAGAAGTAAATAAGAAAGGAATATTTATACATGATGACTACATCTACATACATCGTGCATTAGAACTAAAACCAGAAGAAATCTTTCGTGTATAATTTACATACATGCAGATAATTGGTAAATCGACGCTGTGACGTCGATGGAGAACAGTTTGTATGAAATATGCATAGGTACGATTAAATGTCAGTGTGCAAGATCCTGTAAAATAATGGTAAGGATTAATATCTTATATTATCTTTTTAATATCTTATATTATATTTCCTTTCTACGTATAACGTTACGATTGGTACCCAATTTTCTATTTTAACTTATACTCGTAATGTAAAAAAATCATATCACAAATATCATTGAAAACAGTTAGTACGTACTTATTTATGTAAACAATATTGTATTTCAAAAATAAAATTATGTTTCATTTACTTTAAGATGTTTTACTTTATAGAAAATTCAGCCTACTTATGAATTTAACAAAATATTTGATCATTCGATACGAGATAAATAATACCATTTATACTTCGCAAATATTTTTACGCAAATATAATTTAAGATTCCTTTAGTGATGACTTTACTCTCTTATGACTCGAAATAATTTGATAAAATTTGTATCCATTAATGAATAAATGATTAATGTTGTTTGCTTTTATATGTATATCATTACTTTATTGAGAGTATATTAGAATATATTATAGATATAGTAATATGAAATAACAAAATTTATAATAAAGAATTCTCTAATTAGGCAATTAATATTATTATTTATAACATTAGTTAACCATAATTAGTTGTATTCAAAATTTTTTTTAAAATTTACAATTAGTTCTTTAAATAATTTTATATATTTTTTATTTGCAATTTTTTTTAAGAATTTAGTAACTATTTTCATTTTTATATTTATATTGTTATATAATTTGAAAAAAGAAAGAATAATTTATTATTATGTATTACAATAATAAGAGAGTAGTATATATAAATTACACCATTAAAAATAAGTATAAATTGTGAATTTTGTGGTGGACAATAATAGTATTTATGAATAATAAATTTGGATTCAAGATTAGATCAAAATTAGATAGACTGATAGATAGATAGATAGATAGATAGATAGATAGATTGATAGATAGATAGATAGATAGAGAGAGATAGATAGATAGATAGATAGAGAGAGAGAGAGAGAGAGAGAGAGAGAGAGAGAGAGAGAGAGAGAGAGAGAGAGAGAGAGAGAGAGAGAGAGAAAGAGGAAAAATGAAGCTTGTCGCTATGATAAACGTATTACTTTATTGAACGCAGAATTGCTAATGAAATAATATAAAATAAGACAATCGGAAATTTAAATGTACTGTAACATATCTATCGTGAGAATCTGAGAAAGTACAACTTATTAGGTATAGACTTTTAATATTGAAAAATCAAGATATTTATTGTATGTATTGTATGTATGTCTAAGCCTATCTATCAATTACAACTATTATAATCGACACGAAATGCATTGAACTAAAATATATCAATACTTATATTTTCTGAATAATTTAATTGCTAACAGACGACAAAAATTATTAAAAGAATAACTAAAAGAGAAAAACTAATAGAAAATATACTGGGTTGTTGTAATAAGTGTCGTTATCAGAACATCAGTACCCAACATAATAAATACCGCGACGAGCCCTTGACGGAAGGTTGAAGCTCACACGGTGCATGCGCAGCATCCGGTGATCAGAGGGAGCACGTGCCAAAACTAAAGACCCTCGCTCCCTTTTACCCTTTGCGGTTATATCACTGTATCGTATTGACTTGCCGCAGCACTTGTTCTTCATTATTATACTCCTATGTCTCTCTCAGTCGTCTCCTGTTGTTTCTTCCCACTTTGTCGCTTGTTGACGCTGTTTCGCCTATCATCTCGATTTTAGAAATCTTTATTATGTATCATCTATACGTGCTACTATTCTTCGATTAATTTCCTTATCTATTTTTCACATGTGCATATACTATCTATAGTATACGGATGTATGTTCATAACAATTTATGTCTATTCCAATACAATTTGCGCAAATTTTTTTTTGTAGTCGAAACTTCCAGGACTATTCGATCTTGCAAATAATCGTTAAACTATTATCACGCAAGTTTATTATTTTTCGATGAAATTATCTTTATAATATTTACTTCAATTTTTAATTTTGTAATTTTGTGCGATTAATGTTTTATAATGTATTAAAATAAATGATTTAATAACCAAGACTCACTCAAGAATGAATTTAATTTCCAATTTATGATTCTAATTTATTATGTAAATGAAAATAGCTGTTTAAAATTCCGTAGCAATTTTGAACGATTTTAGTAGTGTTTTTTAGTTTTGACATTCCTTCCATATGAGTTTAACCCCTCTCTTTTGACAATGTATTACAACAAAGCATTGTTGTCACTTGTATACTCGCGCATAGCAACAGGCATTTGATGATTGATCGATTAGGAGACTATAAATATGACCGCATCGGTTAAGCCAGCAGATTTTTCCAAATTACTCCAAGAAGACAATGTTTTCACATAATAATTTTAATAATATTATTACACATAATAATATTCTTCATAGCATCCACATATAAAAGGTGTTTGTAAATAGTAATTACTGTGGTATTCACATAGACCAGCGTATACAATGGCATTTACACATTGCAGCATTGATATAGTTCTTATCGTTGATTATCATTCTACTTGTTATTCAACTAAAGAACGAAACTATATTATTGTTACTAAAACCGTTTATAACAAATATACAAGGAATAAAATATTTAATTATAATTTTCCCACTATCCCCTTGACTTTCACTATCTGCCTCTCCCACTCTACAGCTTGAGAGAGTTGTTACCTTTTATTTTTCGTAAATGAAATTATTATAATATAGAATATCAACGTTGGTAATAACTATTTAAGAAGAAATTTTACATAGATTATAATAACTACTAGTAATAAATATCACGCTAATGGAATATATAAAACATTTAGTATAATGTATGCGTTCAATATTGAAGAGCAAACAGATTAGATTAAACGTACGTTTTTTATTTTCTGTATTCATAAATTTATTTACCTTTTACAATATTATTAACTTCCCCATAAGTAAAGTAATACAAAAAGCTTACAAGCGAGATATATTAATATTGAATTATAGGTCGTTATATCCATGAAACATAAAAAAATTCAATTTTATATTTGAAAATGCCTAAATGCAAGAAGATATACTGATATTAATGAAAAGAAACAAAAAGAAAAAAGTAAAAAAAAGAAGAAAGAGTGTAAGAAGTTAAGAGTTGTATTTTGGACAATAATTTGGACATGTGTGGTCCATACGTAGCCCGAGAAGAGTTAAAAAAGATAGAAACCTACAAACACAACAGAAGCAAATCTTACTTTTTCTGCGAGTTTGTGCGTCTGCTTGACGTCTGTTTCTCTTTCTCTCATGGATGCACTAGTCACTTATCTATCTATTCTTGCATACGTACATATGTAAATACAAGTACTTGTATATATTTTTGACGTTGTTATCATTAAACTTACATACATATACACTAAAAAATTTAAAGAGGATGCGATCTACGTTTTACATATGTACACCGAGGATTTTTTTGAGTCTCTGTCCTCGTACTTTACATCTAGCTGATGGGGAAATAAATCAACATTGGTTACATACGTCTCATGATATTATATAATAGATTCTTTTGTACCTTCTGTTTTCACAGAGGTGATTTTGTTTCTCGTTATTTCATTGTAAAATAAGAAAAGAGTTCTGATATTATGAAAACGAAAAGAATTATCAAAAGATCGTATATACCATTGCAAACATTCTATTTCGATTATAATAAATAGTTTCAATTTAAAAATATAGTCATTAATTAGGTATTAATAGGTATTAATTATTAATAGATATCAATAGATATATGTTTGATATTCTAACGAATATTTAAGTTAAATAAAAATTATATATAGAAACTACACGATAAAATTTTTCCCGTTGTTTTAATAATTATAATGTGCTAAAACAATAACATTATTTAAATAATCGAAAGCAATAGAAGACATTTTCTATTCATATAACTAGAAAATAATAACATAATAAAAGATTTAGATTTGACACTATATTAAATATAAGAATTATATATTAATAATAAGAAGACATTTTCTATTCATATAACTAGAAAATAATAACATAATAAAAGATTTAGATTTGAGACTATATTAAATAGTCGAATAATAATTAATAGCTTTCACATTCTAAATTAATTTTTTTCGTATTGGAGAAACGTTTACTTGTAAATAATGTATGTCAAGAAGCTACATGAAACTAAAATACGTTCGGGATACATTTTAATTTATAGAAACAAAAAATTAATGAATATAGAATTCTAGTATCCATTTTTATGAAAAGTTATTCAAATAAGGATCACATTGGCCATAGTTTCATAAGAATGGCACTAGTATTGAACAGTTCATGTAAAATGACGCTCTTAATTACTGGTAGTAATAAAGCAACGAGTACAGCAGCGAATGTCGATATATGTGGGTTATAGAACGCCATTCTAAAATTGATTGGACGAGTGCTCAGAGTTCGTTAGACGCAAAAAGGCAGGAGATGACGCTTTAAACGATCCTGTCTAAGCCTCTTCATGTGTATGCACACTTTCCAATTTCGATTTTTGAACGGCACTCCTTTAAGTCGTCAAATGCCAATTTGTGACTTACGGAGTGGTAGATTTTAAACGCGAAATTCTTTTTTCAACACATTATGAATCTGAGATTATGCCCCTGTACGTTTCGATCTATTTGTGTGCACAACTTTTTTATTATACATTTATTGCAACGTCCAGTAAAGCAAATAAGTGAACGTATGTCATTTGCATAATTTACAAACAGGCTCCTTGCGATTCTGAGCTCGAGTGAGAGTCGCGTGATAGTTGTGGTTATACGATAATGATTGTACGTTGACTGCAAGTAAATTAACTTTCTATGAGAGCATGGTGATGTTAATTCTTTTAGGTTTTGGATAAAAAATTTTTATATTTTCAATTTATAAATAAATAAATATTTTTAAAAATTCTTTATGGTATCTGATTAGAAAGTCGACTTGATTAGTTTTAGAAAACATTTTCTTTATTATTGTTTTTTTCATTATTTGTACAAATTATGCAAATACCATCTTTACTTTTGAATGCTTAAATTGAATTTATTATACTATATAATGTTCATTTGTATCTACAAATCCACCCACATATACATAAATATGTACGTACGGACGTACACATCACCCGAATATTCATTTTATGTATATAAAATTAATAGGTTTTAGAATTAAATACCTATTTAATGCATAGTAGCTATACTTTACTTACTATTCGCTCTAGTTACTATTATACATTTATTGTATGGAATTCAATATTTCTTTTAATATTTAAATTTATTTACTTAAATTGTAAATTTTATTATAATTGAATAAATACTTTAACTTACGTTTATAATTTCCATTTACTAAGAACTTCGATTAATAAATATCTTACCTGAAAAATAAAAATAATATTATTTGTTTATTTTTTATATTTATAATCAATATATATAATTATAATTATTACATTATTATATTTTTTTTAATTTGCTATAATTTTAATATTTAATAAACAATAGAATTTAAAATTTTAAAGTAGTAAAGTAATCTTAACAAATACGAGTACTAGAACAAAATTGTTAAAATTTTTCATATTAATATATTTAAATTTTATATTTAAATGTGCCCAATTTAAAACGTTGTTACTTTCTGATATTAAAACTTATTTATACTTAAAAAATATGTAGTTTGCATAAATAATACAGTATCATAATAACTAAATCATAATAAAATATTTTATTTAAATGGTAAAGTAAAATTTGTATTATGTTAAATAAAAAATTAAATTTTATAATTTTTGATTAATTAATAATGTACTAATTAATTTAGAAGAATATAATTATTTGCAGTAAAAAATTGGAGATTGTGATTTTGATTTATACATGGAAATAACTATAAAATGTGTAAAATGTGTAAAAACTATGTATTTTCCCTTATGTAATATACGAAATACCTTATTTTTCTCTTATTATATTTATATTGAAGTTTTAAAAGCTTTTATGATAAGGAGTTCATAAAAAATTATTGAATTAGATTTATACAGTATTGCAATTAATTATTTCCATATTAAATAGAAATCTGATTAGGATTTTAACAATAACAAATTTTTATTTATACAGTAACAAAATAATAAGAATTTATGTGAAACAAATATAACAAATATTATTGTATACACAAATTGCAAATAAATAAATATTTTAATAAATATTATTATACATAAATATAACAAATATATACATATTATAAAAAATATTATAAACAAATTATTATAAGTTTACCTAAATAAACTATGTTATTTATTATCATTATAATAATTATTATAAAGTCATTTCGAATATTTATTACATAATTAATAGATGTGATATTAATATTTATATATTATTTAAAATCATAAAATTATAAAATTTTAAAATAAAAGTTCTTAAGTCATATAATTAAAAGTATTGAAATAAGTAAAAGTTACAATTTAGGAATTGCAGCCAAGTATTAAATATGCTATGTAATTAATAATTAATAATCTAATGAATAATTATTTAACAAATGTTTTACATGAATTAAATTTTTACTTATAAATATTCAAGAATATCATATTTGTTTCAGTGTTAAAATTGATTTAAATCGATCACTTAACGACATTACTTTATTGTTAAAAACAACATGAATAAACAATTGATAGACTTGAATTAAAAAATCTTATTCATTATTAAACTGTATTACTTTTTTTACAATTAATAACATTATTTCTACTGTGAACTTAAAAATTATACATTTTATATAATATACAGCGATTTTATATATTTAATTATTTTACCATATCAAATGTTAAAATAATCACTTAAGACTATCAAACTTCGATAGATGTAAATCTGAATAATACCGCAATATTCGCAATATTATTTGTGACTGTGCAGAGATAAGGAGAAGAATAGTTTCATATCTTTTATAGTTGACTATTGATGTTTTCTATCTGGGAAGAAAATAAATACTTGAAGATGAAATTTCTAAAGAAAACAAAGGGCGAAATTGTTTTGAGAATAATTGAAAGCACTGCTTGGAAAGAGCTTTTTTACACTAATTCTTATCGATAATTGTTACAGATTTGTTATTTTAAAGGGAGAGAGAGAGACTGACAGACAGACAGACTAATGGACAAAGTAGTTGAGTCGAAATTTGATCAGAAAGTGATTGCCAATCATCATGAATACATAATGTTGTAGCTGTAGCTGATCGGTACTTCTCGTGAATGCTTGACTTATTTCAAGCATAAATGCTTGACATTTAATTTCGAAACAAACTATGCTGAACTTAAATATTAAAAATATATATTAATATTTGAAAAAATATATTTATAATACCGAATAAAAACAAGTAATCATTGCTTATTTTGAGCACTTTAATTGATTTGAACTTTGTTTTTATAGAAACTGTAACATGTACTAAGTACAAATATAAAATCATGGTTAAAATTTGTAATACTTAAAATTTTAAATAACATCAAGATTAATATTGAATTCCTCGAATATTTCTTATATGTACATTTGTAACTGTATTTGTATAGATTAAAAATTTGACGATTTTAAGAATGTAGTAATATAGGCATGATTTGCATAAAATTGTAGTATGTATATAATTTTTTAACATGATTAAGTATAAATTAGAGAAACAGATACATGTAAGGAGTTACTAAATCAAGGTAGGGTATGTGTAGCCTATACAGACCTCGGATTTTGACCTTCCGTTCCCTTCTAATAGTCTTTTTCCATATTGGCTTCATGAGTATCAACTATATTCGAACCTATTAAAACAAAAAAAGTAGAATAAAATTACATGAAATTTCTGAATAATATATGTCACTGAGATTTTTTTATGAACATGTACATATAAATTTATATTGAATTCTACAAGATTAAAAAAGCATAGAAAGTTGTTAAACACAAATAATTCATTTGTTATAAAATGACAGAAGGATTTAATAATTAAATTTATAAAACAGAAAAATATCTCTTAATTATAAAATGGTTTAAAGGAATTTCAATGTGTATTTAATTTATATTCATACTTAATTTGAATTCATTTTAGTTATGATGTTGATTAGGTAAAAGTTTCTAATATAATAATTATTTTATAATTTCACTTTTTTTATTATATTGAATGAATGAATAAAATATTAAAAACTTTTATAATTCATTGAATATTTTATAATTTAGTTGTTACTTTTATTACATAATATATCTTATACAATATAATTGTCTGAGTATCTTATTAATTATAGAATCTAGAAAAGGTGTAAACCAATATCAAAATTATTCTTATTTTAAAATATAAATTTAAAATCTTTATTTGAGTTAAATATTAAATCACTTTTTTATGATTAACTTTATTTTAAATTATGGTAAATATCATTAAAAAATTAATATTTTAATAAAATAAAATCCATTATTTAAATTCAATAAAAATTAAATTTTCATAATATATGTTTATATTATATAATACGTATATATTATATTTATTATATAAAAAAATGCTAAACCTTTTATAATTTCAATTAATATAGAGTTATTTTTTTATATTTAATAAGTTAATTAATTACTTACACAAAATTATTTTAACAAAATACTGAATAAATTATGGATAGGCTCTTAAAGGAACTTGGGGTTTATTATTTTAAATTTATAATATATATATATTTTTCCGACGTAGTTAAAGTAGTAATAGAATAGAATAGAATAGAATACTAAATAGAATAGATAATATAATAGAAAACGTACTAAATAGAATAGAAAATTAAATAGTACAGAACACAAAACAAAATACAAAATTAAAGAATTAAAATATAATGATATTCATTATAGGAGACTTAATAACAAAGATGCATTATTAATTATATCAATTTTTACTTCAAAATTATTTAAGCGTTCTTTAAATTAAAGCGTTCTTTAAATGAAAAGAAATTATTTTTGTAATATATGATTTTCATAACAATGATAGTATTTGTTTAGACGCAAGTATTTATTACATGAGCACTAACAAATTATGTAAGGGCTCTATCGTATAGAACGTCTAACTATCTTATAACTTGTAAAAAAAGAGGCTAATACATTACACTGACGTATATTTATTTTTTATTTTTTATGGATCTGTAGAACTGTAATAATATCCACTTTCCTACTGTTCGGCTTTATCTTACACCGAGCGCCTTCAATAATACAAACTTAAATGGAGGTGGAGCTGTTCGGAAATTGTGATCGAAAGACAGTATCGGAAAGTAATACCTTAGACCAATGGGGGCCCCTGAATAAATGATGGGACAATATTTTTAAAACGCCTATAATTCACGCGTGGCCGCGGTTCGCGTTTACCCCCAAGGACGGACCGATGTATTTATCGGCCCGCAGAGTATAGAGTGCAGCTTACATACTCAGTCTGTCTTTCTCACTCTCCACCTCGCCCCTTTCTCTCTCTCCCACTATATATATATATATATATATATATATATCCAGTTTTTTTTTTAACGTTTCGTGTTATTGAGAACGAAGCTAATAGAAGGAGAAAAAGATAGAAAGATGGCTGGAGTGAGAGGGAGAGAGGAGTTCATCGAAAAAGAAGAGAGCTCATCATTTATACAGCGGTGGAAACTTGCAAGGGTGAGGTCTACAGTCTATTGGTTAGGTCTATTTTTTACATCTTTTCTTTTCTATTTTTATTCTTTAATATGATAAATGTAATCATGAAAATTAAATAATCACCATTATTTTTCATTGATTCGTTTTTATACTTATTTTTGTAATAATATTTTAACTTGATTTTAATTGTTTTTCGTATTGAACAGTTAGAAAATAATTATGCAAAGTACATAATAAATAAACTTGAATACTTTTTAAATAAATATATCTGGTTGAATTGAAATAAGGTAAGATTTGTTCTTTTATACAAGGTATTTGTTACATAATGCAAGATATTTGGAAATTGTAGTTTCAAATACTTTTTAATAAGATAATATTATATTGGTTCATGGTATCAAATTCCTAAACATTGCGCGTTCCTCCGTAGCTTTTAAGTTAAATTTTTTTTATCAAATTCTTGGTATTATTTTATAATTTCAAAATTATCACACAATTAAAAATAATTGAATACTAAACCAAGTTGATTTTATGATAAGTTGTAGATAGGCAAACAAAGTACGAAGTTTTTAAATATTACCTTTTTCGCAATATGAGAAAATTATATCTGCGATAAGAACACAATGATTATATGAATGTTAAGGCAATTAAATTTCTCAGTTGGATATTTTTATTGAGACGTGGTGAGAATGTTAACAAACTTGATTAGTTAAATACAAAAATCATAAATAAAAATAATAAATACGAAAGTTTTACAATAATACGTTCATTTCCTGTTTTCTATGATTGAACTGCCGTATTCATTCTCTGTTTTAACAACAGTTAAACAGCTCCGGAAGAGCTATAAATTCTCGTACTCATCTGATTAAAGTTTTGGTAAGTAATTTATTAATAATTAAGTTTTTATTTGTTAAATTATTTCGATACATTTTGATAAAAATAAAGTACTTTAATCAAACTGCTTATGTATCTATGCGATGCAAGGCGAGAGTCAAATTGTACTACCTACCTGAGGCTTTATATCTGTTATATTAGCAATGTCAACCGCTCACTTATTAGTTTCTTTTTTTGACCTGCTAGTCTGTTTTCTAAGCTTTCTACTCAATATCTGTTTTTCACTTTTTGTAAATTTTAATAGCTTAGGGAATTTTGTTATTTTTGCTAAAATTATGGCTTATTTGTACGTTACACTTTAATAATATTTAGATTTAAACTTGTTTTAGGGACTATTCGAGAAATGAGAAAAGGTTGTTTATTTAGGAATTTGTATGCAAATTAATAAATATATTTTTATCCATATATTTTATTTTATCTATATATATTATCTATTTATAGAAAAGGTCATTTATTTTTTATATATACCTTATATAAGGTTATTTTTATTAGTTATCCCGAATAAAGTTCTTCATACCACTTAATATAATATTTAATAATTTTTAGGTATTTATAAAGAATTATAATAATTAAAGATTATGTATAGTAATTCTTTATAGAATTCGCATAGAAATTATATTAAAATATATAAAAAATACTACCGCTTTTAATAAATTGAGTAAAACTATTTTGAAAAAATTATGCCTATCATATACACTTGCTTTGAATATTTCTATAGTAGATGTTGCAAAAATGCAGATCGATATTTCATAGGAATGAAAAGTCAATTAAAAAGCACGACCACAATATTTTATATCAGAAATGCTCTATAGGAGATTGAGAAGCGGTCCACACACATGTTTCTCCATAATAAGTTACGCTCATATATTAGTCGAGGACTGACTAGCCTACGTAGATCGGCAAAAGATGGCAGGCGGATAGAGGGCAACCAACCGGTGAAATTCCGTAGATTCTTGTTGTGATCGTATTTCTTCTTGAGTTTATCTGGTCCATGGATACTCCAGAGACGTTTAGCATTGTATTGTCGATGAGTGGCTGTAACCACGAGTTGCTTGGCTCCCGATTAATGCAATTACATAGTTGATATTAATCGACGTCTATTCGGACAATAGGGCGGGAGTTATTTTAATTGAAGGGAAGCCGCAATCTCGACTAATCTTAGGAGAGATGAATGAAGCACATATAAATCGCAAATGTAGCTACTCTTCAAGAAGTTAGTTGTAAGAATACGGGAAACAGTCGTTTGGTTTTGAGATTCAATCGTTTAGTCAATCCAATAAATATCGCTATACGTTTTTGTTTAAGTTTTATCTTAAACTTAATTTTTGTATACTTACGTTATGTCTAAAAGAGACAATTCAGGTGCAAATTAAAATTTTTGATTTTATAATCGTTTTTAAAAGTTTGAAAGGTTTACTGCAAATATACACAAGTATACGGATATTTAAATGTGGATTTTTAACCACTAAGTTAATTCATTCAGTTCTTGTTATTTATATTACTATTAGTTCATATTTTATATAATAATTATTATTTATTAAAAAAATTTTCGTTTTTGATAAATTTCTTTTGTTTTATAATTTTAGTCAAGCAAACATTATTTAAGAAAAAAATTAATATAACATTTTAAAAGTTTATGATCATCAATAGCTAAAGAATTAGGGGATTGATACGTTATAGTAGTTGGATATCTGATAGATATCTTTTTACATTTGAAATAATTTAATAACCTTAATATATCATAATGTTGTAAGTATGTAGCTAGAAGTTTAAGAAATGTAATGTGATAGTAAAAAAAGTACACGGAAAATCATGAAGCTATTACGACATTTTAGCAAGCATTTAAGTCTGGATTTTTTAAAATTAAGATATATTTTTTTATACAATTACTGCATTGTAATTATTTTATGTAGTTTATTTTATGTTTTTAATGTTTATTTTATGTTTTTATTTTTCTCATTTTAAAAGGTATACTTTTTAATCATATGATGTACAAACATATTTTTGTATGAAATATTTAGAATTTCAAGTGTATATAATTTTGTAAAATTTAGCAAACAGAATTAATGTATTGTTTCATATGAAAAAAAACGATTAATAGATAATGTTTAGTGTTTATTAAAATTAGGCCGAATAAAAAATCAAGAATTCATTTTAATCAAGATTTCATTTAAATTTAATTATTTGATTTAATTTTATTTATTAAAAATAATTATTATATCAGACGAAAAAATTTTCTACCATAAATGAATAATAATGTAATATAAACTTAAACTTCTCAGTAACCTTGAATATTAGAGTTAAAGCAATCAATCATTTAATATACTAATATTACATATATATTAATATTAAATATAATAATAATACAGGAAATACGATCCTCTATTTTCCCATAGATATAATTATTTTTAAATGATATTATAAGTGAATGAAGATTAATCTGTTGCTTATCGCAATAACAAAAAGTGATGCAAATATAATTATATATTCGTAAAGTCTAAACACTTCATTTTATTTTTATGGAATTTATACGATTTTTCTGTTAATATTTATCTATTTAATCATTTATCTTTTCAATTTAATTATAACGTGTGTATATTCTCAACTGGTTCAGCAGTATATTAATTTTCTATCCCTCTCATTATTGCTCGTAAAAAATTCTAAAATTCTTTTATATGTATCTGTATATGTATGTGTGAGTATGTATATATATATGTATATATGTATATAATATATATATATATATATATATATATACGTGTGTGTATGTATGTATGTATGCATCATAAATTAATTTCAGTGCTATCACGTAATTTATTTCACGTAATTTGCTGTTGAATCTATTTTATTTACAAATTCTTTGACTGATTTAAAATAAATATTTGTTAATCTATTACAGGTGTGCATCTATAAAGCATTGCATTCATTTTTACTTAAAATAACATATATTTATTTACAGTTTTGATGCATTCGTATATGAATATGTGCGTAAGTATGTATGTATGCATATGAGTGCAAGCATAAAAGAGAACATGTAACTTAGAATAGATCATATAAGCTGAAACAATGTATAACAATTTTTATTGATGTGGCTTTTTTCTACTCTTTTTTATTTAATTAAAATGCTGTCATATAATTTGAAGAGTTTTGGAAAATAGTTTTATATTTTTCTGTAGACTTATATCGTCGACTTATATATAATTAATATAGAGATATTAATCATCGTTGAGTAATTAATTTTTAAATTTAATATTGAAAAAAAGGTGTTAATTGTATTTAAATATTATTGATACTTGTTGTTGATAATGCAGTTTATACATAATTTACTATATAGAACTGAATTATAGATAAAATAAAAAGTTATGTTAAAATTCAGTGTTTATTTATATTTATATTGTTAATGATAATTCTATCAATCAAGATAAAAATTAATTATGATATTGCAAAAATGAAATTGAAACGTATTTTTATAGGAAAATAAGTATATCTAATGAAAAACTTTTAAAACATCTTTTAATTTGAAATTGTAATTTTTGTATTCGACAGATTTTTCCTTCAGTACAATATAATGAAGTTGTTTTGAATAAATTAATTCTTTAAGCTAATTAACATTCTTATGGAAATTTTGAAATGTTATTTCTTACATTTATTTATCTTATTCAAATACAGTTCGTTTACTGAATATAGTATAGTATAAATGTTAATCTATAAATACATTTATCGTGCGAGCATTTTTTCGTCTGTTAGTCTGCAACTGGTCACATATATGAATAAAGAGAGAGGTCCAATAAACATATAGGATTTACTGACTAAACTTATATTCTCACAGATAAAATTAACGGTATTTCTGATGTTTCCAGTGGAATATCAACTTGTAAAGGTAATTTTTACCATTTCCTCTCGTTTGCCCAAATAAAATATGCATTATTCCATCATCGTTTTATTTTATTTTAACGATGCACCAGTTTTCATCGGATTTTCTCTTCTTTTTCGTTTCGAAAAAGAAACAGGCAAATGAGAAGAAGGCAAGCAAAGGTGCCTCATTTTCAACCTGAATACCTCTCGCACACATGCAAACATGCCCCCATAACTACATGCATGCATGTAAACTGTGTGTGCATGTGTGCGTGCGAAAACACACGCGTGTGTTTAAGTCATTAAGTCCAATATGGATCGTCTATTCCTCTGTGTTTATATATACCTCTGTGTTTATATATACAGTTCTTCTTCGCTCGGGCGCTTTACGATTTCAATTGCTTATAAACTTATCTCTCAGCTTTCTCTTCTATTGGTACATATATAGGTAGGTTGATCAGCGCTGCGCATTGAACGGATACTTTCACAGAGAGGAGCCGACATTGGATTGTGTGAAAGCAGGACGTTGCGTTCCTGCGTGAGAGGACACAAAGTCCATAGAGACTATTTTGCAAGAGATCGCACTGTGCGACCAAGCTCAAATTGGCCTCTGTCGATCTGAACTAATGGTCAATAGTTGGATTTCTATATCCGGGATCAGACAAAAACTTTCTTATAACGCCATTTTATTATTTAATGTTCCGTTTCATTATTCTTTAATATTCTTAAAATTTTCAATTTCTTGAGAATCAATCAATTTCATTAAAGTAATCGATTATTTTAAAATGTGATATTACGTGTACTTAAATAAGTCTTAAATTTATCACTTAATTAAAAATGTTCTTTAGGTTTATTTATGTTATACCTTTCTTTTGCTTTTGTACTTTTCTTCCAATATTTAATTGTTTTCTTCATCGGAAGTTATCGAGTGCCTTTCATTTACGTGAAAATTACGAAAATTAATTATATTCTATTTGCTTTGTTTTCCTTTTTCCTACTTATTTCATTTAACGTAAACATGAAGTGTGGCATTACGTTATATTTCCTTTTTTTTAGTAAACTTTATCTTTAATTCTTTCATCTTCATCTTTAAATCATATCATATTATATATAAACAAGCCTTTTTGTTTGAATCGTTGTGCATTGTTTTTTTAAATCTCATTTTATTCAACGTATATTTTATGTTATTCATAATGAAACTAACTTATGTTTCCATTTAAATAACATAAAACTTATTACTAATATTATTAATTTGAAAAAAATTATTGCTTTAAATATTATTGTCACTCATTGGATGTAGGTTAACATCTTTAGAAATTATAGATGTTGCATTGTGAAACTGACAATTAGTTTTCAGATGGTCTTTGACGATAATATTTATATATTTAAATTTTATTTATTATCATAACTTATAAGTGACAATACCTAGTATTACTTTGAATCGAAGTTTTAATATCAATTTATAATGTAAAATATGGAATGAGAAAAAATTGAAAGGAAAACCGGTATTTATGTACTTGCTTTCTAGTAAACTATTCTCACTGAAATATCAGACGTTTATGGATAAGCTATAATTAGTAATAAATCTTTGACTTTCTTTCTTGCTATTTCTAGTGGAAATATAGAAAAAATGATTTAGAATAAAGTATTTGTACGCCTGGTTGATTTAAATCATTCACCAAAGGAGGTAAATGCTAACGGTATTAAAACACGAAAAAGTTGTTCAAAAAAGAGGTCAACAAATTTTCATTAGAAGAAATTCGATTTTATATAGAATGAATGATTATGGCATAACTCGGTAATTATGAAGAAATTAATTAATGGAAATTAATAGAGTGGATTCGATTCTTGTGACGCAATGATATTCTGTATGATTTATACTAGCGCAGAAACCTTGTTAATGTAAAATATACCTGCTTGTAGTGGTCGCATCTGTATCGACTCCGATACAAATGATATTATATATACGACAAGAATATTACTATTGAACCTGTAGGAGCAATCGCTTGTAAGGTCTGCGAGATTGTATTTGCTCGACAGAGGCGATTGACTGACTAATGCAAAAAACATCTGAGAAAGATGTGAATGGGGATGATAGAAAGAGGAGTGATGGGACTAAAATCAGCAAAAAGATAAAAATAAATTTATTGGTGCTTCCGTATTATCTTTTGTATGTACTACCATGATCATATTATATTTGTATTAAGCAAATATATTAGTATGTATAATTTTGAATTTCTTTCATATTAAGCTCATTACATAATTTATGCGGTAAAAGCTTAGGATTTTTAAATAGGTAAAGTGTTATTGCTGATCTATTCTAATTCAATTTACGGTTTGTAATTGTCTTTATTTCATATGTTTAATATGCTATTTTTTTTTGTTAAAAAAATTTATAGAATTACGTCTATATTTCATATAGTATATTTGTAAGTATTTAAAAATTTTATAATAGCAATTAGTATATATTAATAGTTTCAGTTATATATGGGTTACTATTAGTTATCAATTAATATATAATAGTACTGACATACTTTCGTATGCCACCACTTTCACTGAATGCAGGACAAATTATTTAATTTGATATACGTGTAAATTTAAATATCTGTATATGGTAAATTAATTAAATGTAGCTTATTATCAATGAAAAAAAAATTATTGATTATAATGATTGTTAATAAATTGTTTAGAAAATTTTGACTAAATAAGACTTGATTATTTAGATTTTTCACAGTGGTCTAATTGCGAATTATCTAATCAACGCAATGTGTTAAATTACAAGTGCTAGCGATTTTTTTTTGGTCTATTGACAAGCCATTAGGCTTTAGTCATTATTCGATAATAGCAAATACGTGACTTTATCAAGTGTTAAAATCACGAAGAAGCAGGCAGCGGCAAGTATGAGAAGAAATACGCTAAAATTACGAATTTCTTCTCCGATGAATGTTTCATAAATTTTTGCCATTTCATTGGAAAAAAATAGCCAGCATGATTATCATCCTATCTCTACTAGACATCAAAGACTTATCTTTCTTCTCTAGTGTTTTCTCTCTTTTCTCATGAAACCGACTGCGCATGCGCATTACTCGTTACTCTTTAGTCTTCCAAGAAGTGGCCATTTGTAAATTATTCCGTTCTTCATGGTCAGATCGAATCTGCAGAACTACGCCATTTGGCGATGTGCTTACTTCGTTTCTCTCTTCGCCGAAAGAAGGAGTGTGGATCTATCAAATTAAGCAACTTCTATTTTGTAATATGAACATCTCCGATTGTTTTTTTGTTTCCATACAGTTGCAATCTAACGATTTCTATAAATTTTATTGTCTAAAACAATTCTACTGAATGTACGAGTTCATAAACTTGCATTGATTACGCGCAATAATTTAAATGATTATAATCAGTAATTGATTATTTGATAACATTTACAAACACATGTATTTCATTTGGTATAGTATTTTTAAAATTTACAAATGAAAAATGATACCAAAATGCTTAATTGTAAATGTTCAGCATTTCAAATTACAAATTAGTTATTTCGCTATCAAAACTTTTTTAATTTTTATATTGCAATTTTTAATTTTGATCATTTTTGTGCTAAGTTTTCCTAAGATACTTGTTATTTAATATTTGACTTTTTAATTTATATTTTAATAAGCTACTTTTATTTTTATGAGCTCCAGTTTTTGTAATCAATAAAAAGAAAATTAATTTTTATTGATAATACAAATAATTGTTTACTTTTGTGTAAAAGAAAAATGCATAAAAATATACATACTAATAATCAAAGCACGTAAAATAAAAATTATAATACATAATACATAAATATTAATTATCTGGAAACAAAATATAACTAATTTATGATTCATTAATACATCATTTACTAGACACAAACCAAATAAACTATAGTATAATTTAATCAGTAATGATAGATTATGGCAATGCATATAATTTCTCATTTTAATATCATAATAATTAATTATTGTTTGATTATAAAGTTTCTTATGAAAAAACCGAAAATTAAAAAATAATCACGTGTAATGTCATATTATTGTTTGTCAAAATTCAAATATTAGTACGATCAGTTGAAAACATGTGTCTTACCTTTAAGTGATGTGTGACGAGGTAGTTCTGAGATAATTATAACAATTAACGTAATATCGATAAAATAGATGAAATAGAAATTTATGTAATAATGTCAACTTTTCTATGAAGCGACTTCATCATTTTGTCTATAGATATAAACTATAATAAATAGTACAACTATTATCGCTCGAAAAAAATAGCGAAATCAGCGAAAACAATGTTTTTTAATAGTTTTATGAGTTTACATATGTAAGTAATATCTTTATAACAAATGTTTTTTGAAGAAATACCTTATTCTATTTTTAAATAACTTTATAGTTAACTTATTATTACATTGACATATAATTGATTAGAAAAGAAAATAAAGGAACATTTTCATAAAATATATCTTGATTGGTTTTTAAATCAAATTCAAATTTGAATAAATTACATGTTTAATATTTTTATATACATCTTTCTACAGTTAGATCTTGTTTTGTTGAAATTAATATTATTTCTAAAACATATTTTTAACAAGATCTAAGTAAAGTTGTTAATTTATGTTAGTGTCACTTGAAAAATCTTACATCTAATTATTTTTAATCATTGCTATTATGTCTCTGCAAATTAAATGGGTTTATATATTTTATGTTATTTTATACATATATTATATTATATTATATTATATATATTATATTATGTTATATTATATTATGTTATATTATATTATGTTATATTATATTATGTTATATTATATTATGTTATATTGTATTATGTTATATTATATTATGTTATATTAAATTCAATTTATATTATATTAAATAAGATATTTATGAAAATAATATTGAAATTTGAATTACAATTATTAAAATTACAATTTATTTTAGTTCAAAATAAATGATAATAATAAATTCAAGTTATTTTAAAATCTAAATGTTATAATTGTTTAGTTCAGTTACAAAGTTACAAAAGGTAATTTTTCATTATTCCTGTTTTAGTTATCTGATTGCAGTACATTTAAATAACTATTGTTAAAAAGTTTTATGTAATAATATCTATTCATTCTTCGTATATAATATTTTATATAGATTTATAATATTTTTTTTATCTTAATTTTCTTACGTAATTTAGTTAATTATTATTTGTAGTATTATTATGTATCAATATTCCTTTATTACACTAATTTATTATTCAATATTTCTTCATTTTAAATTAATTTATACTATTAATTGTGAGCAATATATTTAATTATAGCAGAATAATATTGTATTATAATATATATAATAATAATGATTAAGAATACATTAATTAAATCTTAGAATGAAATCAAATGACTTTATAGTTTATAGATTATAAACTTATAAAATAAAATTATAAAATGAAATATTATATATTGACATATAATATTAATATGATATATATATATATATATATATATATATATATTAATATTATAAAATAAAATCAAATAACTTTATAGTTTATAGATTTTTTAAAACACATCTTTTTTATGATTTGATTTTTCTTTTTACAAGAAACGACGTTTGCACCGTCAATAGAAGACTCAAGCCTTTGGAAGATTACCTCAAAGATGAGTGAGTAGCCATGAAAATAAGTATGCCTTATTTATACTAGCTGAATCTATTCTTTCATTATTTCACTCTTGTCTCTGTCATATTAAAGAAAAATATTTTTAAAATATCGAAATAACTTTTCTATAATATCGAGAAAGGAGCATCAGTGCACCTCCATTTGGTACTTTAAAATGCGGAAATAACAATGAATATGTTTATTGCTTCTTCTTTTTCATATCGTTCTGTTTCTTTATATTTCAACAGTTTTTCAAGAAGCTGTTAGAGAGGAAAACTTACTACTTTATTCGTTTCGCGGAGATTCATTATTGCTTTGTGTAATAGTGAATTATAATAAATTTTCTCGTTGCAAAATAAAGATGAAAGCATTGTATACTATTCAGGATGTTGTAATTTATTATGGACTCTATGTCTTTCATTATTCTTAGTTAAGAACCTACTATTTACAAGAGATTATAGAAAAAAGGAAGATATATGCAAAAGGATATGTACAGGACTAGTATAAAAAGGAGAAAATCATAAATGAAGACGCGTTGAAAATCATTTTATTTTTAAAACAGATTTTTTTTTTAAAAATTAAATGCACAATTATTGGTTTTGATAATAAAAAATCATATTATTGGTTAATGTAGTAGTTACAATGAATTTATATTTCAAGCACTTTCTTATTTTGATATACATTTTATTTGTTATAACAATTTGATATAATATAATATACAATTTGATATAACAATTTAGCAACTTCTGTACGTAAAATTTGTATGTACTTTAATAATTGAATAACTAAAATTAATATTTTCCATCCTTTACATCATCTAGAGAATTTTGTATTTATTGATAATGTTTAATTATTTTTTAATAATAATTGAATTGAAAGAAAGGTTTTTGATGAATAAAATATTTTTTTGAAAATGTTGAAATGATATGTTTTAACGTTATTGTGTAATTCTGGCAGCAGTTAAAAAACTGGAATAAATGTATGTTAATATATATTATATATATAAATGTTTATATATATATATATATATATAAATGTATGTTTGAAAAGTATGAATATTTTTCTTTCTTGTATACACTAAAAATATAATTTAATATTTTTTTAAATCGCTATAAATAATATTTAATTTTTTTTTAATAATAATTTAAAATAATAATTTATGGAATTAACTAAACTTGACTTCCATGATTTGTGCTTACGAAGGAACATAGAAATGCAGGGACGCAGAGCTCAAGCCTCTCTCTGTCACAACTTGTAGTTATGAATATGTATTTCAATTTGTATATGAATTCTGTAAAATATAAATTTCTTTTACTTCTTTTTTATGTTAAGGGATGTTTCGAAAGTTGAGAAACAGTAACAAAATTAATAATAAATGAGTTAAGTTTTGATTATATTATTCTTGGTAGTTTTCGCATTCTTCGTTATTTAATTGCCTCCTACATATGTCTATGTTTTTCTTTATCTTTTATTTTAGATATGTAATCTTAGCTATATATATTAATATATATAACTTTATAAATATTATATATATATATATATATATTAACGACAAGTAATTATCTTTTATGAGATACTTTATAAAAAAATTAATATTTTGAAAGATATATTTATGAAAATTTGATAAATCATTTGTATATGAAAATGATAATAGAGCATGACTACATATAATGGTATCATTGTACGATATATAAGTCTTTATGAAATATTTTTATTAAGAATAAATATTGAAATATTTCAGAAATAAAATATACTGAAGGGACATGGCAGATAATTAGGATAAAATTATAAAGAGATTGACAGTTTTGTAATTAATTTAAATTAATTAATTTTAATTGTAATTAATTTAATTTAAATTTAATTAAAATTAATTTAATTAATTTAATATTAATTTAATTAAAAGGAACTTATTATAGAAAATATGTTCGTTAAAATATTATAAGAATGCCATTAATATTATATTAATACTTATTTATATGATATTAATATTTATATTTATTTATATATTAATTTTAACGTAGGCATGAATTTTCATAAAGCATTGATGTAACAAAAAGTTCCCTCAAGCGCTAAAGAATACGACAGATTCAAAGCTAAGACGGTCGACGTGCTACCGAAAATCGTTAACAACCGGAAGCATTGAGCTCAAGGATGGCCGAAGTGTCTCAGTATGTGAGGGACATTTCGCTTGACTCATTTGGGCTGTTCAAAAGGAAGCAACGGATTGTGAAATTGAAAGGACGAGTTGTTTCGCGGCAATTATCTCCGATCCATTGGCTTCTCAAGTGTTTGGTCCACATCGTCGGCACTGTAACTCTAATATCGGTTGACAGTAGTGGCGACTTCAAGGTATTCTAATCTGGTACATTGAGCGAGTGCTGCGATTGTCATCCATTTTACAAGACAAGAATGTTCTCGAAGTTGGCGTATAATCGCCTCATAATGCGTGCATTCATTCGTCAGCTATTGTGCGTGCTGCTGGTGACTCGTCAGCTTCCCGCCGTGCTCGCATCATTAGGCTTTACGATACATGCGCGCGCGTGTTTCTCGCACAGACGAACTGCTTTTCGACTGGATCACTGAACTCTACTCTAATGTAGTTCCAGGAGCACCAGTGTCACTCTAATATCAATCGTTACTAATTAATCCTCGGATCTACCAGGACTTCGTGTATGGATATTATTTAAGCTTGGATAATAACAAACTTATTAAAGGTGATCTTTTCTCTATCCTATGCTTTAACGCTCAGGTCGAAGGCTGCAAAATTGTTGATTATTTCACAAAATATTTTGAGATTACTTGAGATACTAATAACTTGATAAATATTATGAAAGTTAAAATAAAAGCCAATATTAAAATAATAAAATGTTGATATTAAAAGATACAAACTAAGATGATTATTAAACTACATTAGAAAAATTTTTAAATCCTTATTTTTCGAACATCAATGAATTGATTGATGTCAAGTAGCTGGTACTAAGAGAGTCTGCATTGTTAATTAAAAATTTCACGGTATGTTCAATAAATAAATGACTTTTCGTTTAATATAATTTCTTATATATTCTTATAGATTCTTGTAGATTTATAGATTATACTTATATAACTTTTACATTCTTTCTTTTGATTTTGATTATATTATAAATATTATTTTAATGTAGTGTGAAATTGAATGTTTCTAATATAAATTAATATATAATTTTGTATATATATTAAATATGTAAAGAAGTACTTGCCTTGAATTTAAATAGATATTACTTTTATCCCGTTAACAACTAAATTCATAAATGAATGTTTGAATAAAAATTACAATATATATGTACACGTGTGCATGCATATATATATAATTACTGAAATTTAAAATAACATATATATAATCGTTCACTTATTTTTTAAAGATGATATTTAAATTCTTCTATACATTCAAAGTTGCTTTATTAAATTAATTTTTCATTTAATATTTCAAATAAAAAGCGAAGTAATTTTTTAGATAGTAAGTTATGTTAATCGACAAAATAGACTCTAGTATATAAAAAATAAGATTGTTGGCGCATTGATGCTGAAAAAGAACGGTCTTCTAAATGTTTCCGATTATTCTCTCGCACTAGAATGCTTTGTATGTGTGAGATTCAAGGCGTCGAGCGCGTCTCTTTTCGTCTTTATACGAGCAGCTCTCATTCTCTCAGTGAGTATAAAACGCTTACGCGATAGCTAGCGAGCCCCGGGGGCCTTTGTGGCAGCTCAAAAAGAGTACAATGTGTCCATAGTACTGGTCGACAATGGAAGTTCCCCTCGCTCCACCTCTTCATTCTCCGCCCGCGCTACACTAGTTAAGTATACGTATCAAGGTTACTTGTAGTATATAACCTCTTGTAAAGCCGCGGTGGCGCGGGCTTCTTACATTATTTCCCTCTCATTTGTGCTTAACACTATACCAGTGTACAATATCAAAGGCTCAGAATGTATTTTGTCATTTTTCTTTTTCCTTTCTTTTTTCACGCACTCCTGCTGGACAGGTGGAGAATATTCAAGTGTGAGTTACTGTAGGTAAAGTGGAGAGACGAGTATAAGTATAATTGCCGAACAGCATCTTTTTTTTGTTTCTTTTAACGTATGTTTGGATCGACTTTGTAATATGTATCATGTTTGTGGTAAGTTGTTTCTCAAACGTGTTTCTCTCGCTCCCGTTTTTAACTTCTCTTGATACTTCTTTCACATATTCTGAAGAAACATTTTAAATATGTTACTATTGAGGGTCAATTTTTATTTTGAATTATCGGACATCAGTATCGTGACCTTAAAAAAACATATTTTTATTTAAAAAATAATTCTTTCATTATACAACCACACTATCGATTATATTTTGTTGCTAAAAAGACATTTAATTTTATAAAATAATTTTAATTATTACATAATTGATTTTCAGTATTACATAAAATAGAAAATATTATAAAGACATATTATCACTACAAAATTTGACTGTAAATCAATCTATAATAAAATGAATTTGGTCAATATATTACGAACAAGACATAATTTTATAAAATATACATTATTGGTATTTTATAAAAAAATTATACATATAATCATTATAAATTGAGTAATAATTTTTAGTTTTAATTTTTAGTTTAATAATTATTTTCAGTTTAAATTATAAATAAAAACATACTTTTATTGTAAAAATATTGTCTTTTTATGAAAAATCTTCTATTTTTATATTAAGACTAAGTATTGTATAAAATATTTTAAATAATTTTTTTGAATTTTTAATATTTATCAATTTATATTTCTTAATCATCTATTTAAGTAAGAAACGTATTGAACTCCAAAATATAGATTATCAAGTTTATCTTTCTTAAAATTTAATCATATACAATAAATTATTTAAAAATGTATTTCTTTATTTTTATAAAATAAAAACTTTTAATAATTATTTGCAGGTATTTTATGAATTTATAATTATATAGATTAGACATCTAGCTTTGTAAAAATTAATAGTTCAAAATACTATTTTGTTGTTAAATTTATTAAATATAGTTCATAAAGAATTTTATAAACGTACGCATATAAATAAGGAAGAAAACGAATTAAATATTTTAAAATATGCAGAATGAACAAAAAAAAATTATATTTTTTTTACTTATGAACTCATATTAAGACCAAAAGTATGCAAGTTTGTCTTTAACAGATGAAGCATCAAAATTATCATTTATTTAATGTAAAAAGGATAAAATAATGAGTATGATATTGTCAAGTAAAAATGTGAAAGAGGATTTCAGTTATCTTCTTTTTATCAGTGATGTACGACGGGTATCGTGTATGAGAAAATACTCGTCGAATTTGTTTCTAAGAAAAAGAAAGGAAAAATATTTGCGGACTAGAGAGTAGGTGAAAATGGAAGAGTAGGAGGTCTCTAATTAAAAAAACGTATGTATGGTGGTAGCATGAAAAAAATTATGGTCCTTTAGTCGATTTACAAACAAGGCTCTCGGTAGCTGCTACCGCCTTTGCTGCAGTTCCCCACACCATTCAAGGGACGAAGATTCAGGAGAGAGGGCGAGAGCTAAAGAATTTAGTAGACCAACGAATGAATGTCGGGTACTGGAAAATCGAGGAAAAGAGTGGAGACGATGCGGCACAGCAGAATGAATTCGACAGTGAACGAGCGAACGAAAACATTTGGAGAGCAACGGTTAAAATGAAATTCAAGAGTGAAAATAGAGAAAGAGCATATAAAGTTTATATTTAAAAAATTAAAACAGAGGAAGAAGAAAAAACGTGTCGGTCAGAGATAAAAGAGAGAAAGAATGAAAGTTATACATTAAGTAAGAACGGGGATATTTTGTTCTTTAGTATCGTAAAAAAATCGTAATACATATGACTTTTCTATGCTTAATACTATATGATGATCTGTAGTAGGTATGAAAAGTAAACTTCTGATGCATTCACGAACAACTGTTATGTACCATCCAGGCTCGTATGTGCGTAGCATGGTATGCACACTCGCTCGTGTCCATATGGACGATATAACGTGCAACAAATAGAAAATAAAAGAGAAAGAGCAAGCAAATGAAAATAAGATAATGAGATAATAAGTGCAACGTACTGTATAAGCCTTATTAAAAGATCGTATATCTTCTAATTTGCTATCGACTTCATTGACTCATGTATAATCATATTCCATAATATTCACTATAAGAGTGACAAATAAAAAGCCATATAAAGTATATTATTGATAACATAGATTAGATGGTTAGATGAGTTCATTGAATATTTTTATCAGCTGTATTATGCTCTATTTTACGTCGTAATGATTGAATAATTACATATGGAATTTCTACAAGCGAATAAACATATTCAAGTAAAAAACTGTAACGATCTTATGGTATGCTGTATAAAAATAAATAATAATGTAGAAACCAACAATTCTTTCACTACACACAATGTTTTCATACTGAAAGGCTTATAAAAAATGTCTATATATCAGCGTTTTAGTACATTAATAATAGTTAATTACATTTACTTTAGATTTTTGGTTCTGCTGTTTAAATTTCATTATAGTCATAACATTAAATATTAATCAACAGAGTATTATGTTTATTATAGATTAAATTTTATTTAAATCTTATTTCATAAGAACAATATCAGCAATAGTAGCTATAGTAGTAATATCAATAGTAATCTTTATGCAATTATAAAAATAATTGCATTATAAAAAAATTAATATAAAATAATTTGTTTAAGAAGTTCTTTGACAGATTCTAATTATACAATGTTGATATTATATGAAATTAATTAATACATTATTTTTAATATAAAAGGGTAAAAAATTAATTTGTATACGTTGAAATGAATATTTTAATTTTTGTTACTATTTATATAATGTAGTAAATTTAAACCTATTTTTTACTTGTATTAATTATTTATTATATTGAATTTTCTATGATGGTGCAGCCGTAAATACCGATTTTAGAAATTTTGTAATGATTCAATTAATCATCTAAAAGAAAAATATGACGATTTAAATTAAAATTCAATCACTTCACACATATATCGTATATCTATAAAATTTTCGAGTTATATCGAGTATGCGTAGTAATTTCTCTGGAAGCATCGTTAATGTTTCAATGGGTATAACCTTGTTACACGTGTATAAACAAAAGAGAAAGAACGATGGAAGGAAGCAGAGAATGAGAAAGAGAATTAATAAAAAGACAAATGCGATCACACGTGTGTTTTTCTTATAGCAAAGCATGCCGCGGATTCCACAGACATCAGATCGGCATCTTCTCTCTTTCCACGGTCATCGAGAATTCATCGTATACTACTTGCATGCGGGCGCGACTTCTTAAAGTTACGCCTTTGAATTTACCGATTGTAGTCACATACGTCGTCACGATTTCTCTCTATTCTTTGTAGAGGAAGAAATGGATCGGTGCAAAAAAAGATAAAGAAAGTCGAATAAAGTTTTGACCTCGTCCAGTTGGAACATTACAAATACTGTGGAAGAGGTAAAAGGTTTTTCGATACTTTTCGAAGTAACTGGTAACTGATGGTTATGCAGTCTCGATTTTACCTTTTATTTAATTAAAGCTGAATCAATCATAAAGGGTTTATGAATAGTTGTTTGTCAAAATCAAAATTGTAAGATTATATTCTTCTAAGTAAGTGAAAACGAAATTTTCTGATTATTTAGTTCATAATAAAATTTACTTAAATTATGTCCATAAAGAACTACAAATAATTCATTATTGTATTTATGTTCCAATATTTAATATTAAATTCCAATATTTATTGAATCAAAATATTTTCTTGATATATTAATTCAATTTCTTCATATTAATTACTTAAATAATAGATAAATGTTTTACACATGAAGGTATATTTATTTTTAATAAAATTGACTATTTTAATAGTTATTTAAATTTTAAAAATATATAAATTAAAACATTAAATTAATTTTATATTTATATATTTTTCATTATTTAAATTAGTTTAAAAATTAGTTTTTCCGTATTTTCATTAAAAAATCCAAACGTAAAATTTTAAACTTTTAAACTATTTTATTTATTAGGATATATGTATCATAATCATACGTTACTAAAAAAATTATTTAGTTGCAACAAAAGATATTTATATTATATAATTTTTATTATTTATACTATATTTTTAGTGGCTAAATGTTTATGATGTGTTTATATTTGTAAATTATTTAGTATTTACTTTTATTGTAAGAAAATGAACATATTTATATTGAAATCATACGATCTGCCTTAAAAAAAATTTGAGTATGAAATTATATAATATTAGGTAATATAATATTTAATGTATACTTATAATCTTTCTGAATTTTGAATGTAATTGATAAAAATATTTATTTAATTGAATAAAATTATTAGTCAATTAATAATATTTGAAATAATTAAAAATATACAATAATTTTTAGTTTTTCTTTGTATGAAATTCAAATAATATTTTGTAAAATTCGCCACGAACAACAACAATAATAACAAGAATAACAAGAATAACAAAAATAACAAAATAACAAAAATAACAAGAATAACAAAAGCAAAAAAAGAACAAAAATAACAACAATTAATACAACAATAAAAATAAGATAAAGGAGAATAAATTAAATACAAAGCACTTAAATAAGTAAATATATAATTATTTAAATTTTAAATCGTAAGAAATAAAATAAGACAATGAGAAATTGTTCGACACAGGAATTTTTTTAAATAGAATAAGTTAAAATATATGAAGTACTGAAATAACTCGTTCTTTGTGTTCTATTTCATTTTTTAACCGATAAAAAAGTAAACTCGTTGAGTAGCTTTGCATGCGCGCATCCAAGTATTATTATACAGAAGCTCGCAAAATTGTACGTTTTACAGAAAAGCCTGCAATTTCATGTAAATTTATGTAGAACAAAGTGTTATTAAGATTGCAGATTATGCGAGGTGTAAAAGGGTGAGAGAATAAAGAAAGAGAGGCATATCCTCGGTGTATAAGTCCGAGTCCGTTAGCGCAGGTGAGCATTAATGTAAATCGTTGGTCGCTGTTCGCTTAGTCCAAGGTTATCAGAACTTCTAGAAATTCCTTTTTTGTGCTTATGTAAAAGCACATTCAAAGGAGTGTGCGAAAAAAATGCATTTTATTATTATGTATCATTTATACTCAACGCGAATACTATTAATTTGATCTTAAAATGTGTAATAATCTAAAGTTGTCCTAAAGCTAACCTTCGTTTTAAAATAAAATTGCCATTTAACTTAGCAATCTATTTTTAAACATTTTCAACGAACTATTAAATTATTACATTATATTATTATATCAGATTAAGTATGCCAATACAATGATGGTTATTTAAGTTCTAAAAATTTATTTCTAAGGATAATTGAAAATCCTAAAATACAAGGTTTGAGATAACTAAGGAAGAAAATAATGAGGAGTTATATCAAAACGTGCAGGGATGATAATGCGAATTCACCAGTGTCATTTGTCTAAAGTACATAGAAGTAAAGTACGACATAAAAATTCTCCAATTGCAAAATTGATGCTTGCTTATGTTACGGACGCACTCGCGATTCGATCTTTTGCAGGTCTCGCGGGTTTTCTCCTCGTTTTACTGTAAAGCAACTTCTCATATTGTACAGGATCGCGTAATTTATTTTTTACCGGACTCGGCTCAATTATTTATAAATTGCTGTTCCTAGGGGAGAATTGACATCTCTCTTGAATCTTTCTGTTTCCCGCTCTTTCTTTCCTTCTCTCTACCTCTTTAGTTCTCTCTGTCTATCCTACTCATTCGCTTGTTGCCTATGAGTTTTTCCCCTTATTCATGACATTCAGAACGATGTCTTTTTTCTCCGAAAGTGTGGCCGTTGGTAAGCGAAACACAGTCGACCTTTCTCTTCTTTTTTATTATATATCCCTTTTACATTTAGAAGCTCATACGTTGCTTATCTTTCTTGCACTTGCTCATGCACGCATGTAAATGGACTCCTGTTTTTCCCCTTGTTTCTCTTATCTAGTACGGTGTTGGTGATATTGTTGTATATATATATATATATATATATATATATATATATATATATATATATATTTTTATATATATATATATATATATATATATATATATATATATATATATATATATATAAGTGTGTGTGCGTATGCGAATTTGGACGTCGCGTGTATGCATGTGTGAGAGAAATAAAGAATAGATTGAGAGGGACGAAGAGATAAATTCTGTTGTCCTTTCGAGCAACTGTATAAGGTCGAAAAAGTTTGGAACGTGATACACGTGTTAGGTTAAAGATAGGGGATCTCTGCATCTCGTGAAAATCAAGGGCCATCGTGGAAAGAAAACTATATACTTATCGAAATTCGAGATTGTGGGAGATAAAGTCGACAGTGTCGTGTGTTGTACTCTGTACTCTTATCCGATTGATATCTATTGGGTGCATCTGTTTTTCTTTCAGACGATGCCTTTGAATACAGTCGTGCATTGATTGCTTTGTTAAGAACTCATTTCATTCCTGGGATTTTCAACAATGAACACTGATTAGCATTCTTTCAATTGAATGAAGATATAAATTACATCTATTTCAGGATATAATTAATATAATCTTGTATATATAAATAAATTAATAGAATCGATTTTCTTAATGATATTATTATATTTGAAAAGTTATTTTATGCACAAAAGTTATTTGAGTAAAGGTATTTAAGTGAATATTTTAAATCAAATTTACTTCACTATTTAAAGATTAATTTTTACTAACTCAATACAAAATGTAACGATATTATAGAATGAAGCTGTTTCTGAAATAATAATATATTCATATTAATTTCGTATTTATCTGTTTTAATATTTTGATAAATTTAATTTTAAATATCATATTTTAATTTATTATATAAATTTAGAAATATAATTAAAACATATTTGTATATATAAATATATATATTATTATTGTCAATTATTATTTAATTTTGTTCTTCAAGATTTTGTAAGCTATTAAATAGGTTTATTAAAGAAGAAATTTTTCAAATTTTATTTAAGATATATATTATTTCTAACATTTCTAAAATTAATCACTATGTTTGTATAAATAGGAAAAAGTATGTATATTTATACATATAATGAAAATTAACAATTACTTTTGTTGAAATTATGAAATCACATATAGATTTTAAATAAATTTCTTAATTATATTTTTTAAATTAAAATATTATTTATTTTATATAAAAATGTTTCTTTTTTTTGTAGATATATGAAAAATCATTTGGTTATGATATATTTACTTATATAAAGAAATGCCATTCATATATTGGCTTAAAAATTATAATTTTTGTAACTTCCTGTTTACCATTTAAATATTGCCTAAAAATCATAATTTTTCTAACTTCCTATTTACCCCAATGTGTATATGTACAAAATAATGATGTTTCTATAAAAAACTGAAATCAAAAGCTTCGATGCTCTTCTTGAAATAGCGAAAAATGTATATTTATATTTAGGCTACAGATAAGACCGAGATATATATATATATATATATATATATATATATATATAGAGAGAGAGAGAGAGAGACAAATAGACCTATCGAGAAAAAAGCGAGAGCAAGAGGGACTGGGTCGGTAAGTGGTGAAGGGTAAAGAAGAGCGGGGTGGAGGTCGACAAAGATATAAAGATAGAGATAAAAGGAAGTCTAATACAGTGTACTACGTCTTTAGAAAGATCAAGTTGGTAATGCATTTGGCTTTCACGCAAACATCGTTTTAATCTCCATCGTTCGTTCACTCGTTTTTCGCACAGAGAACCGAATGCCACTCGCGCGCACCTAACCTGAACGAGAAGGGCGCGCAAAGAATGAAATGAGGGACAGAAGAAGAAAAAATATTCTGGGGTGAAGAGACAAGCTGCTCCTGCTATTCCACTGACAAATTCATCGGAGGCGAGTAATCAGAGAGACATTATTTCTCTTTGAATTACTCCTTCGTAGTCTTGTGTGTTTTTAAAGCTGAAGGAAAGTATTGAAGGCTGTCGTCGACACAGGCAAATTTTTCTTTCCCTTCTTCGACACGCGCACCATCGCCCATCAGCACACTGCTTGATCATTCTACTGACAATGCCCGCTGATCATTCGCAATTGACGAGCTCAATGGAATCCGCGGAGTTATTTTTCCGTAATGAGTAATCTCTAACCCCTCAAAACGGCGTTGTATGTCAATTTTGATCGACATGGGGCTGTCTCGGTATTATGTACGGAAGGAAGAAAGGAAAATTCGAGCATCACCGGTACCATACCTCTTTTGAGAAATTCCTATGGGAAGTGCTCTGACAAAATTTTAATGTCCTGTCAATTTAGCCATGGAGGAAAGACCTAATGATAAGACTAATTATATAAATTAAACTAGTCGTTTCCGGAATCTTCAAGTTTGTGTATTTGAAGTTGATTAATCGATAAATTTATTTATACAAAATACATCAAACAGCTTAAACTATCAAAATTTAACATTTTTAAAATATATTAATATATATTATAAAATTTTTTATAAGCTTAAATATCTACAATAATTTTTTAATCAATGTGTAAGCTTTTAATAAATTTGCAAATATACTACACTATAATTTATTTATATAATATAATTAATTTTGTTAGCTTCAAAATTTATTAAAAATTCTATACAATAATTTTATTAAAATAATACTCATAAATATTAATTTTTGTATAAAAATTTTGTGTATATAGAAATAGAATGTATTAGACTATTTATTTGTTTGAATCCGTAAGATGAAATTTTTATACTTTATTTTTATTCATAAATGTTTTATTTTTTTTTTTTTGAAATTTATAGCGTCAAGCAATAAAATAATATTCTCTTTAAGTTAATTTAGATTTATTTCTAATCAAACAAAACAAATAGATGTATCGTCTTAGTAAGAAAACATAGAAAGTTATATACGGTCCTTTTTCTTCTTAATAATTTCTAAATGATAAAATAAAACAATCTGTTCTCGTTCAAACTGAAAAGCTCTTAAATTATTTAGGTATATATTATTCTGCTTACAGAATTGCACAAGCAAAGTCTCTTAAAGAGAAACTATTGATTGATTCCTCTTTTTAGCGAATGAAACAAAATGAGTCTAGTTTGTGGATCTGTTATCTGATGATTAATGACACATAAGAATGATCTTTAAATAATTTTTTTATTATCGCGTATAAAAATTATAATAAATATATTATGAATTTTTAAGATAATTTTATTCTTAATTTATAAACCTTTTATAAACAAATCTTTATTCTTTACTCAGAACAAACTATTATTTATTAACTAATGATTCCTTTGCTAGTGAAAGAGCTATTTCAACTATTCTATATTCAAACAAGAGGAAGAAAGTGATATATGCGGTGATTATTAATTTCATTGATCCTAAATATAAATTTTTAAAATGATCATTATCATTTTGAATTCACAAGTAATTATTTAAATGTTGATTCTTACTGTGTTAAAATCAAACTATGATTTTATTTTTTTCTTATGAATATTATGTAATTGTTAATATAATATTTTAATACACTATTGAAATATTTGTTTTAAATTTATAGACCATTTGTAAAAATCATAATTTAAATTTTAAGATATTAACGAATTTTTAAACTAAATTTGTATTGTTAATGGATCTTTAATAAAGGAAAATATAAACTCAATTATTATACTTTATGGAAGGTAAATATAAAGTAGTATATAAATATATATACTTTAATAAATGATTATAAAATAACTTTTGCTTGAGCATAAATAGTAATCAAAGATGTTTAAAGAAGTTTAATTTCTACAGACTTAATAAAAATAAAAGAAATGAAGTAAATAATTTGTATGTTAAAATACAGTTTCTGTTTCTAAAATCAAAGCTTTTAATACAACTTATGTATTGTCCCAAAGATTAATTTAGAATTAATTCCCATATTAAAAAAATTTTTGATCAGTAAAATTAGATCTTTATATTACTTAGAAATAAATAAATAATTACATTAAAAATGCTATTTTATAATTAAGTATATGATTTGATATTAGGTTAATTTTTTTAATTTTAATATTGTATATCATGATATATTATTGGATTTTAAATATGATAGAATAGAATAAGAGATTTTAAAATATAATAATAATTTTAAGGAATATATGAAGTACTCATAATATCCACTTCAATTTTCTTATTATAATTAATCAATTATTCTAAATCACTTATTCTAAACACAAGGAATAATTTAAGAATCAAAAATTAAGAATGTGAGAAGAGGTTGAGTGAATAATTTAAATTATTTATAATTTAATTTAAAACTTCAATTCAAATTATTATATACTAACATATATACGAAATATGTATTCTAATACACCTTTTATACGTAATCTATTATATTGCGGTTTTTATTTTGTAAAAGATAACATTTATTATAATTAATTATTATATATTTTATTTTATTAATAATTTAGTAGTATTAATAAATTTGTGTTTTTAAGAAAACAAGGAAGCAGATAATTTTATTGCATGACTAAGTTATTGCATTGTTTCAATTTAACCAAAACACAATATTATAAGTTTTTCGATAGTTTACGATATCTTCATCTTATATTTGAAGTTTACACTTTTAACATAATTTTTTAACATTTTTATTCTAGCAACAATTTTGGCTTGGTATACTAAATTAGCAGAAGTGGCATTAGATAAGGTCTTTATTCTAGTTTCTACGTCTATTCTTTCTTGTTAAGAACATTAAACAAAACATTTTTGAGAAAAACTAAACAAGAGGATAACTAATTTTTCACTTATAGTGGGAAAAATAAATCTTACAGACATTCATACTTTTTTACTATTTACAATACACAGAAAGAAACGGAAATTGACACTGGTGTTGGAGCTGGCACTGGATATATATTGTGTGATGCAATTGCGTTAAGACTGTAGTGCAGCGGATTACGTGCATCGTAAATGCGTGCATGTGCATGCATCTATACGTATAAGAAGGAGAGAGAGTAATGGCTGTATTATACAATACCTCTTTGCATGGGAGAGAGTTACATTTCTGCTTTCAACCATGCTACATACATTCTATCTTGTTTAAGCACACAAATGCCACTATACTATTTTTCCAATCTGAGGTATCTTGTCCTCTCTCTGTCTCGGAGTATTTTTACTTCATTTTTCTATCTTTCGCGGTACTTTTTATCTTTTTCTTATTTTATTTTGTCTCTGCGTTTGTTCTATTTTCTTTACATTACGTAGTATATCTATGTCATTATATCTCTTATATTCTTCAATAAAAGTATATTAAAGTAAAAGAAATATAGGTATATTAAACCGTATGTATCTACATATGTATATGCATAGGTATATAGTTATGTGCGTGTAAAAGCGTGCTGAACAAAAAATACAGTAATTGTAAAAAATTTATATATACATACATACATATATATATATATATATTTGGTAGATTTTCATATTTATTTATGAAGTGAGTTATATATATATATATATATATATATATATATATATATATATATATATATATTATAGTGACTATATTTGGAGAAAAGATAGGATAAAGAGTGTAATTGGATCTAGTTGTACTCAATTTTTATAATCATGTCTTAGACTGTTTTGCGAATTTTACTGCCGAATCCAATTTATGCAATTAATTACAGTAAAAATTTTTTTAAAGAACTTATTGGTTTATATTAATTTTCCACTATTTAATAAGCTTTATCAATTTTAGAATCGTTTATCCCAAAATAATATTTGTAACAATAAATCATTCGGAACTAAATCACTGAAATTTTCATATAAGAAAAGTTTCATGGAAATTGAGATTTGTAAAACAGTTGGAATATCCGTATAAGTAAAAATCAATTAAAAAGAATCAAATTCAATTTGGTGGTGAATTCTAGATTCTAGAAGATACAAGTTAGGCAGATTTCCTGGTCGTTGCAAAATAGCATGGCACATCAGTAGCTCTTTTTAGCCTTCATTGTTAACATCAACTTGTCTCGTTATAAAACGTTTTAAGTGTCAAATAGCATCTCAAGAAATGACGTCATCAGTTTCGTATGGCGCAGCAGTTGAGGTGCAAAGACAGAGCCGACGAACGCAATAAATCTAAATAGAATCACACACTTGTCGGCTAGATGCCACACGCGCATTGTTGCTCTCACTAGTGCTGAGCTTGAGGAAATCGGGGATAGGCTTAGTTCCTCTGCATAACGGTGCAGTGTCAGTGGGCGGTGAGTGGGGTGGGGTAGAGGAAGAGTTGCTGTCTTACCGGGCTTCAATCTCCTTCCAACGGATCGCTTTTACGGTCGGGACGACCCCATTCACCGTCGGACAATTACGCCAAACATTGAGAGGAAACACAACAGCAATAGCAGCGTCCTGCAATCAAAGAAGCATATAGGTTGAAAAATTATTAGTAGTAGTGCTATTACGTTCTCACTTTTGTCATTGGCTTTGTTTCATAAAATAGATCGTTTAGAGATTTTTTTACATGATTATATATTTTTTTTGATCATACAAATACATAACTAATACATTACAATATTTTTTATTTATTAGTAATTGTGATGAACTTGTTATTGTCAATTTCAGCTTTAAAATGAAAGTTTTTATTTTAATCAATTAAATGTATAAGTATAACTACGAAGTACTAGACAATGTATGTATTATTTAAAACGAGTATCTATTTACGATAAATAAAACTCATTTTCAAAATTTGACGTAAAGAATTTATGACTCAATTAAGAATTTTAGCATAATTCTTTATTAGCATAAATAGAATATAAATTTACATAAAAAAAGTTTCAATAATAAAGGGGGATTCAATAATAAAGATCAGCCAAAGAAAAACACAATAAAATATTTATGTGGTCTTAGACAATGGATTTTTTTAAGTCAATCGAATTAAAACATGAAAATTGTTTAAAAATATATAAGCCTATTATGTGAAAAATATGTAAAATCCACTATTCTGCTTATGATATATAATATTTAGTTCATATATCTAGTTACTAAAGAATACAACTAAATAAATTTAAACATTATTTTCAAGTTTCAAATATATGACAAAATGAATTTCAAGAATGTGGTGTTAGATTTGAAAACCTGATAGAACACTCCTTCTTTGGCCTTGTTTTTTTCTTACACGATTATCAGTAAAGAACACTTATCCTATTTGATGCTTTAATGTTTTCCAGACTGCCTCTTAATATTTGTTATTTAAAGGTACTCTTCGGAAGACTTGAGTTTACATACACTTGAGACTTAGGCAAAGTTTGTTAAATAACAAAGTTGCTTATAATTTTAAAAGTGTAAACATTATTTATTATATTCAATGTTTTCAAAATTAACTAAATAGCTTAAATATATAAAAAATTAGTTTTATTGCTTAATAATATTATTATTATATTTTAATACACAAATTATATATAGTAATATTATGTTATTTAACAGTTATTTATTACAATCTTTTTCTCGAAGTAATAATAATAATCTAAGTAATAATAAAAATCTCTTTATACCATTATATTTATTCTTTAGATTATAATTTAAATATTTTTAAAGTGTAATCTTAAATTTATCTTAATTTATTAATTAAGCGGTTAATTATTTACTTTTGAGAAGAATAGACAGAAATAAATATTTTGTTAATGTATACCGTAACAATTTAACATCGATTATTTCAGATATACTTTTAGAATTTGTTTTTATTTACATGTTTGTATAGTTTGTTTAAAATTGTTTATAAGAACATTATTATTTAACATAATTTGTGAAATTTTTTTACTATTATAGATTAGTTGTTTGATTCATTAACATGCAACAATCATAGATCAATTAGAAGAATATTTAGAATTTAATGACGAAACGAATTTTTAAATAGATTTTTATTATATATTTCATGAGTTATTATATTTATGATCTATTATTATTAAAATAAATATAAGAATTTTTTTGTTTTACCAATTTATTGACAAAAGATGAATCATTTTTACGGTAAATATGAAAATGAAAACGAATTAATGACGCAAATAAAATTTGTTAAATTATAAATATTTTTAAATTTATATTGAAAAAAGTATATACAGGCATCAGTTACAAAAATAAAGGAAAACACCAAGTATTTCGTAGATTAAGCCGTTATTTTATAATGCAAAATGAACGATAAAGATGTATTTTTAATGATAAATATTTCAATTGCCCCATTAATTTGAAATAAATTGTTATAAAATTAAAAATAAGATTATGCATAACTTTGAAATATCTGTAGTAGAATCCGTAGAAACAGAAGAGTCGCATCAGTGCTAGAATCAATTGAATCAAGTCAAATGCTTAGTAGTTACTCGTTTGGAGAACAGCACGCGGGAAGACACGAAGAATAGGATGAGATATAGCGGGGTAGAGAGGGGAGAGATATATTGAGAAAGAAATGCCGCGAGGATGCTGGAGAATCCGCATGGTGGCGACACAACCGGTGTGGTCAGGTGGTTCGCAAGGACGCGGCAGGCCGTTCACCCGCTCTCCCGGTTCGCCTCGCGCGCCGACGCTGCAAACTTTCCTACGTTCGCTTGCCCCCCTCTTGCACCCATACTCGTTCTCCCTCTTTAAACGCACTTACTCACTCTCTCTCTCTCTCTCTCTCTCTCTCTCTCTCTCTCTCTCTCTCTCTCTCTGTTACTGTCTTCCAGTTGTTGCCTTTCTCCCTTCCTGTTTTTACGACAGGTATCTTATACAGTTTGCTCCTTCCGTCACATATGGGGACAACGCGTGCACGCGCCCAACACTGCTGTGCTAGTCTTTCTTTTGATCCCGGAGATTTTCTTTCTGGCGTGCGAGAGGCGACGTTTACCAAGAGAGCTGATGTGCCACGATTTGTAGCTATTCGCCGCGGACTATGAATACTATGAATACTACGTGATTAGATATCTTGCAATGCATGATTTTGTTGAAAAATCAGACTATCGCAATATTAATAGATATTTTAAAATTTTAATTGATGGGACTATTCATTTGAAATTGTATTTTTACATAAGGGCATTGATAGCTTTATTCTTTTTCCCATTATTTATTTAAAATTTTATCTTTATTTTTCCTGCCTGCAAACCATTAATTTCAAATATGTTGATATTTTAACATATGCTCATCATAAAAAATTGTATCTTTCAGACTTTATTCAACTAATTATTATAAATAATGGATAGTCTACTATTTTCTATTAAAAGTTAGTAATATACTAATGTATTAATGTTCATGTATAAATTAGTATATTATAATTATTATATTATATTAATATTGAAATATTAATAGTTGTATTAAATTGAGAACTTCATTATAATTTACATTTAATTAGTTCCATTAATTTTAATTATGGAATAAAATGTTTACAATTAGCTTGGTGTCAAATATTTTATATAATTGATTAAAATGTTTTTGAAATACATAAATCATAATAATTAATGAATTTTATTAAAATATGCAGTATAAAACAATATTGTTTCAAATAATTCGATATAATAAAATACCATTCTAATTAGAAGATTCAGTTTATTCTATTAATTATTTGAATAGTTGTAATTTACTTAGAATGAAATAACACTTATCAAATTACTAATTTTATTAACGGTTACTGTATTAGATCTATATGTTTTGACAAGGCTCATTAAAAAATATTGGTTAGATATAAAATGAAATTATAAAAAAAGTTCCAGAAACAGTAGGATTAAACTAAATTTGTATGGACTTCTTGCATAAAAATAATTGTTTAAAAAGTAAATTACAATTATCAAAGGAAACTAATAAAGAAAGAATAATAGAAGAAAAATTTGTTGTATTCACTCAATTTTGTCAAACTATGCTTTAACTTTGTATAAAAAGTTTGGATAATTTTTATTAACTAAATTATCTTTGTCTGTTTAATAATACATATAAACGTGTAAATAAATGAAAAATTTTCTATTGAAACATAATTAATAGATGACAATATCTATTTTTAATGATTCTATATATGTGTCTAAAACATTTAATATTTTTTTCTTTCTACTTTTTTATATTTACGCAATTGTCATCGTTATTGATATGACTGAAACAATAAGGGTTGATAAGGGACGATAATCTATTTCTATGAAAACTCAAGAAATAATGTAGAAGTAGAATTAAAAGTAAAATAATTGAGAAACAATCAATTTTGAATAATTTCCCAGAACTTCAAGGTGAATTTTTTATTTTTTTAACTTTCATTTATAATGTAAATATAAAATTTGGAGCAATATTTACCTTGAAATTGCATATATAGTTTTTATATGTAAGTGAAATATGTGTAAATAATTTTTTGTCAATTAAAAAGACAAATATACTTATTTAATGTTCAAGACTTTCATAAAAATGTTATAATAAAAAAATAAAAATATTTCACGTAGATTGTACAAGAAAATATATTTTGTGTATTGTGTTTAGAAAAGTTTCATATTAAACTGTATTCAATTCAATATCTAATTTCGGCGATAACAATAATAATGTATACAAATTAAAGGTTTATTCATCAAAGTTCTACACATATGTATGCAATTACGATTTGATAATATTCATTGATAATTATAATATTTTAAAGATCTCTTACATTTTTGTTTATTCACTTAATTGAAGAATTAACTGTATTTCTTGCAGTCATCTATAAAAATTTGAAAAATAAATAGTTTCAAAGATATTGAATAATTAATTTTTTTTTATTTGGAGACATATACAAAAAAACCGAAAAAATTAAATCACTAATTTGTTGTTGCTGTAATAATCTAAAAATAGTTTAATTTCTTAATTATTAAAATTATAATGACAATGAATAATGATGACGATAATAATGATAATGAATTTATAATGTTTTGTAATAATGATTAAAGATTTATATTTTATAAAATTAAGAAAACTACATTAATTTATAAACTATTCTGTTTATGTGTATTTTGTATAGGAGCTTGAGAGACATACAGAGATAAAGTAAGGGAAAGAAAGACAGAAGCAAGAGCATAATTTCTTTGCTGCAGTGAGAACTAATAACTGGGTTTTGTACCCGTTGTATTCAGTTCGGCATTCGCATACGAAGTTTTGTTCACGAACGACTGTACTCATACGAGAGTATACAAAAAAATTACAGATCTCGTCGTCTCCAGCACACGTCGATACCCTACTACATAAGTACTTACGTATCGAATACCGGAGGCTATCCAGAGAATAGGGAGAAAATGAGAGACAGTGGAAGAGAGAGAGCGATACACAGAGGGAGAAGAGAATCGAAAAAGGGAAAAAAAGAGAACTTGCATGTATCGAGGCTGTTATTAGCTTTCTTCCTGGGGTAATACGCACCCTGTCACCGCCAGCAAATAAGAAGTTCTAAAGAGTCACTTTGTTAACTTCGTTCTTTCTTTCTCTTTCTCGAAATCACTACTTTCCAGGTTACTGGCCGTGCCGATGAATGCGCTGTTCGTGTCAAAACTGTTTACCTACAATAGGAGAATTAAGACCTGAACAAAATAAAATAAGAAAGCAAAATAAGCAAAAATAGAGAAAAGAGTAATTTTTAGTGGTAAGTTAAAAAAATACTCTAAAGAAAAAAACGGAGAAGAAAGCTGGATATTAGATAATAGAGAAGAGAATTGAGACTTTATGACAAACAAATATGAAAATCTAATATTTGAAAGAAAATAATTTTAAATTAATTTTTGTCAAATATTTTACTAAAATTATATCATGAAATATAAACTATAAGTTCATTTAAATTTCAATTTTAGCAAAAAAAATATAATAAAATACCTTTTATAATTTGGTGTAACAAAAATTTCATTATTATTATAGTTTATTTAAAAAAATAAAAAATAGTTGTTTTTTTTTATAAAATAAACTATAGTTATATTTTTTACTCTTTAATTATTCTATATATGTATATAATAGTGCAATTTTATTTATAAATACTTTGAAAATAAATAATATTTTGTTTTATTTTATTAATAATATATGATATTTTAAATAGATTACTAATTAAAATAATTGAAAATTCATAATATTACTAGTAATTAATTTTTCACTGAGTACAATTATAAATTTATCAGAATTTATATAATAAAAATTTAAATGATTAATCTTAATATACAAATAATACTATTCTGTAAAAATAATAAATAATACTATATGTATTAAAAAGATTATAAATTGGGGAAAGTATTTTGGTTTAAATATTAAAAAACCATTTGCAAAAATATTCAATGGTTATTAAAAATATCATAAATTATTTAGTATAAATGATAGAGTAATTGAGAATGAATAGAATGAGAATGAGAGGGCAGTAAGATAGGTAGAGAGGGAGAAAGAGAGAGAGAGAGAGACAATAACGAAAAGGTCCGTAATACAAGAAGGGCCGCTGTTCTTGTGCGTGCTTTCTTGCCTCGTGCAGAAGTCGATTGAACAGAAATTGAATGATTGGGGCGCGTTTCGAGGGCGCTTGATTGTTCATTCAAACAACAATCGTAATTGCGTTACATACCGCTCACTAGGAGGGCGATGAAGGACTAAAGAGCGCGGGAAACAAAGATAAAGTTGATATAGAAAGAAAAGAGAAAGAGAGAAACGGAATGAATAGTTAAGTTAAAAGAATGCACAGGCCTGAGAAGATCAAGACAAAATTCAATTTATCTTCCATTTCATGATACAGTTTCTTTTAGCATGTGATAATGGGTATTTTGAAATTGTCTACTTTATAATTTTAAATTTTATAAACTCTTATTTAACAGTTGTTACACTTATAAATCAATATAATTTTTTCATAATTCGAAATATATTCATAATTAGAAAAAAAGATAATAGAATTATAGACGTTACCTATAGTTTAAATACTATATATATAATATAATTATATATTTATTTTCAGTAATATAAAATTCACTTTTCGAATATAATATTTAGAATTTTATTATTATATACGTAAACTAACTCAAAACAATTATTAAAATTGTATCTACGAATATTTAATTCTTTATTTAATTCTTAATTTACAAGGGAACAAAATTCTAAACTATTAAAATTGATTATGTACTATATAATTATTTTAAAAATTCATAATATAATTTTAAATAATATTTCATGTATATAAAACTAATAGTTTAGTGATAAAATCTTTCATATATATTCAATGAAAAAAAGAAGAAAAAGCTTGGTTGTTCTAGAAAAAATTAGTATTAAGTAAAAAGTAAGTATTAATTTCGAAAGATTTGTGACTTAATCATTGCCTACGCATATTACGTTAAGGCAATCGAAAGTACCAGAAAAAATAATCATGGGGGTGAATTTCTTTTTCTTACCCTCACGTGTACCCTCTCCTACTAGCATTATTTATCTCTTTTTTTCTAACTCATCCACATCGTTTGAATGCAGAGCCACTTTTTCGAGGGCCTGTTTCTATACCTTTTTTGACTTTTGGTCGGCTGTCGGCACTTGAGCAACAGCACGCTGCGAGTAACGTTATTAGCGGTATGATTCGTTAAGCCAGCGGTAGTTCACTAATGTCAACTGCCCTCTCTGCTCTTCATTGTTCTGCTATGTCGTGGTAGTTGCAAGTCTTAACAATACACATATAAGAAATAAAAAGCACAATAGGGAAGAACGCACATTGTGTGAGATTTTAATTGAATCCCTGTGCGCACAATGTGTGACTGCAGTGAACTTATCACGATTGAACGTAAAGACAGAGAGAGAAAGAGAGAGAAAGAACGTGAATAAACTGACAGGCGGATAGAGAATCTCACGCTATTACAGTCAATTATTATATTTTCTTTGTAAGTTTTTTAAATGTTAATTCATTTTCGTCTATCATTAAATACTTTTTATAAAGTATAATTTAATCTGTTTTTGTTCTCTGCCATAGACATTAGTTTTAAGTTATTGTTTGAAAAACAAAGGTAAATATAAGTGAGACGTGATGTAAAGAGAAATAACAATATTATTACAAAATTATTAAATTTGTAAAATATTTAAGTTTACTAATTAATAATTTCTATATATTTGATTAGAAAGTCGAATAAAATTCATTGCTTTTTACTTACATTAATTTGATAATTATTTAAAAAATTATACTTATACCTAACTGAATTACTTCTTTATAATACTCTTTTACATAATCCATTTAATTTTAAAGCTTCATTATGAGCTAAAGATAAATAACTTAAATAAGTAATGTTTTTATTAATTGAACTTTTGTAATAATATATAAAATAAAATATATAAATATATAATATAAAATATGTATAATATATATATAAAATAATGAAAAATTTTAATATTTAGAATTTTTTTATTTTATATAGTAAATTCTATAACATTAAAAATGCAAATTTAAATTAAATATTTGTTAAAAAAATATAAAATATTACATTATGTATTTATATTATATAGTATGTATTTCATAAGGTTTCAGATTTATATTATGAAATTTCTAAATTACTATTGGACAAGTATTTAGGAGCACAAATTACATTTTTGTAATATGAGTTTTGTAAGTTACTTTTTTAAGTCTTTATAACATGGATCTACATTGATACTTATGCGTACGCATATATATTTTAAGGAAAACTAGCAAATAATACCATGAATAATATAAACGCGTGTATGGATATATGGATATAATCAAGGGTTCTGGAGAGATAGCAGTAGTAATGATTTGCTTAGTTAATATTTGCTCGTCCATTTATTTCTTTTTTGAAGTTGCTTTTTAAATTAAGAGTGACGCATTGTCACTGCCTTCTTTACTGATTAACGTAATAATGTAATTACAATAACAACGCCAAAAGCTTGAATGAGAGAAAGAGAGACTTTCCGCAATGAGTTTTTATTTGATCAGGTGGAAACAACGACAGCAGTAGCGGTAGCTACGACGATGGCAGCCAAATCACCATTTTCATGCGAGGACACCTGCTGCTGTCTGTGCGATGTCCATGGGATACGATAGATTATGAGTGGCTTTTCGTTTTCTAATATAATTAGTGAAGAGTCGCGAATCTTATTTCGACCTCCAGACACTTGAAAATTTAATAACCATAACAGCGGCATACGAAGAAAAAATATGTTTTGTTTACACGGTGGCATAATTTTCTCGAGAATTTTTGCATTTTAAATATATATATGCACCCACATAAATGGAAATCAATATGGAGTTTTCACTATATACTCATGTACTACATATTCAAGCATTGAGAAACCGTTCAGTTATATTATTTTAAAATGTAAATTGAGTAAGTTGAGTCTTATTTTTATTATTTTAGTAATTATTATCCATTTACATACAAATTTATAGAGAAGTAGATTTATTTAATTCTGATAATATTATTAAGAAAAAATTGCAGAAAATAATATTTTAAATAAAATTTTATTTATCACAATTTCTTTATCAAAGTGTAAAATTTGATAATAATTTTTTTGCTTCTTGTGCAAAAAAATTTGTAAAAAAAAAAAAGATTGTGATTCGTCAATGTATCATTTTATACCTATTTTGAAATATATAATAAGAATATGATATGTGCATATATAATGTAATAAAATTATTTATTGGTCAATGTAAATTAGTTTCATGTCTGCTACATGAAATTTTAAAGGACATAGGGTTTTATATTAAAAATAAATATAATAGTCTATTGATTTAATTGATTTACAAAGTTAAACGGACGAAAAATTAACAAAATTTAAAATACCGAAAGCTTTTTGAAATGTAAAGTTTAAGGAAAAAAGGATTGAAAGATAATTAGTGGTTAATTAGCATTTGAGGATAAAAGTATTCATCGATATATATGTGAACCATCGATGCGTTTTTGTGCCTACTGTGACATGGTAAAAGAGACCAGCAAAGTCGGTTTTCTCTTTTCTCTCTTTTTGTGTACACTCACTGACCATACCGGGAAAGCATCTAATGCTGGGGACGATCAAAGAACAGTTTTTACTTTCCATTGAATTCTCTTTTTCGACTGTCAACTGGGCGATACATAAGTACGCCTAGTTGCACCAACACCGGAAATTTCTCGTTTCCAGGTAATTAATTTACAATGAGACAGACCAAAGGGGTCGTCTATTCAAGGTGTACTTACAGTATTTACTTTCATTTTTGGTCTGGTAATCGACCGCAAGTAATAAGTATCAAACTTTTTATGAATGACGTTGCAAGTACTTGGTATATAACTGTGACTTCTTCCTATATTCACAAAATGATCAGCTGGGAAAATATTTATAATATCAATTATCATATTTTATTGCTTCAGCAATTGAAAACTGAAGTTATTTATATAGTTAAAGTATTCAATTTATACTCAAAATGTATAATTAATGTCACTTATATATTCATTTTAATTATATATGGTTTGGTGAAGAAGGGTAGCAGTTACAATAACTAATGTAATGTTTCTGAAATATAATTAATCGATAATATTAAATTTATTTATTGCATACAGTTACTTAAATTTTTAATATTGTATTTGATTATCCAATTGTTAGTGTATGTAAAACATATATACTATTACTTATATATTATAATATATTCCATCAATAAGTAATATACAATGAATAAAATATGCACAATTTGTTTTATTATTTCTTCTTTTATAGTTTTTAAAATAATAAAAATTATATGTGGAATATTTAAAATAATAGTCGGTAATAAATAAAGAGCAAGATATAAAATTCAACTTCAAAATAGTAAGTAGTTGAGTTGGATTTAAAATTTCATTCATTATATAAATAAATTTAAATATTTACAATTTTCATTTATTATTTACAAGAATTATTTATATATAGTTTTCAATTTTTGTATTTTATAATTTTTTAAAATAAGTTAAAAATTAAGAATTATATAGTGTCTATGATTAATTATAATAAGTTACGTAAATCTATTAAGTGCGTTATTATATAATAAGCTATAATTTATGTCTTTGGGAAGACACCTGTACATTCTTTATACAGTATTTGTCTAAATGAACGATTATTAAGTGAAATATTGTTTTAGAATATATATTTGTATACTATTACTGACAATAGTATGAATTAAGAGGAATTTACTTTTACTTTTTATGTACGTTACGTTTGTCAGTTGCAACTAAAATATTTCATTTTGAAAGAAAATTGAATAAACGTTTCAACTAACAGTAAAATAAGTAAAATATAAATGCTTAATAGAGAATTAATAATTGTATCATATATTGACTTATGATAAACCTTTAAGTTATTGGATAATAATGAATATTTAAAAATGCTTTTATATATTGTAATATAATACGATAGAAAAATTGTGACACTATATATAAATATATACAATCAATAATATTGGTTAAATAAATTTATTAGGATATAAGAAACAAATAAAAATTCTTAAATCTCTATATTTGTTATATTATTTCAATTATAAGTTAATTGTATAAACTAATCATAATACGTAAATATTTAGAATTAATTTTATGATTTAATCCTTAATGATCAAAATTATTTTCTAAAAGTTATTTATTAACTCTTAAATAATAAATGTAACTAATATTATATAATAGGAAAGAAAGGCGATTTTATTATGATAATATTTAAACCAGACACCAAGAAGTGTACCAATATAATTATTATTCCGTACTGACCACAGACGTTTCATATTGTATCCATATTATATTACTTGGTTTCTTCTGACTAGGCATATTTGTGACAAGTAAGACAATATAATTTTGATACCAAGTAGTGAACTTCTTTTTAAAAAGTTAATTCTAATTTTGAAATTTTAATGAAAGATTTAAATTAATAATTGTTTTCACATAATTCTTCAAATTATAACAATAAGACAATAATACCTATACTTAAATTTATAGACTTAAATATTTCATTTAAATTAACATTCCAAATATAGAAAAATGAATTGTTAATTTTAGTCAATAAATTATAGTATAGATATAAATAACAAAAAACTCGAGGTAGTGCTGGGAAAAGGTAAAATTGAACTCCGTGAAGTAGCGTACGTGAATAGAGATCATACAAGAGCTAGAATTGAGATAGAAAAGTACTTTAGCGAGTCACTGTTGGCTTCCCATTCGCATAATTCTCAATTCTCAAATCGACATTACGACGTTAGACAGAGACAGTTTCGTCCCATTCATCCGCATGTGATTGTCATTTTCCGGCCTACATCCGGCACGACGTTTTTCTCTTTATAACAGTGTAGTAGTTTTCGCTTACTTCGCGTTTTCAATTATTTTTACGATCAAGTGAGGGAGAGTTGACGACGTGGTCGTAGATACAGAGAAAAAAGGTCTGCCAACGGAAAGCAAGAGGCGTGAAAATACACTTTATCGTGTGTAGTAATTACCAAGGTTATCGAGTGGAAAGCAACTGTTTACTCTAGAGTTGGATTGCATAAGTTTTTGTCGATAAAGAGACAGAAACAGATCGTGAGATAAAAGCATAGTTATACAAATACCTAGTTTGAATATTCGCCGATGATTTGCTCAATGATTGTCAGTTATAGAATGTTACAATTGCTTAAGAATATGGATTTGTTTTCATTCTCACTAAAATCGTTCTTTTTACCAACCAATTTTACTTAAACTAATTATATTTAACATTACATTTTTATTATTTAATGTTTTCAGATTTCATTCTTCTAATAAATTGCATAATTTACAACTAATATCAAATAGAAAAATATATATATGAGAAAAATAAATGATTTAAAAATACATATTTTTTAAAACTTTTTAAATATTCTTAATAATTTTAAGCATTGAATGTATTTAAATTAATGAAATTATATATTTGGTATTTAGCAACTTACGTATTTTTATAAATCTAAAATTAAATACAAGTGCATTTAATGTATATAAAATATTAATAGTTTTAAATTACAATATTGTAACGTACTACTCTGAGAAATAACGCGTGCACGCTCTACAGAGAATTTGATTATATCGCCGAAAAATAGCAAGAAAAGGTCAGCGCTGTCATCACAACTAAGTCTATTGATTAGCTAAAATGGAAAGAAGAAAAGAAACAGCTAAAGCAGGGCTATTTTAAAAGGATTGCGAATAACATGGAGAGAAAAAAGAAAAAATGAAACGAGAAAAGGTGTATATCAACGAAAGGCCAGTTGCAGACTAAGATGCCTCTGTGATGTCTGTCTATTCGCGATGGAGAATGAAAAGCGAATCGTAATAATTTATGTCAGCAATTAGGCGAGACTTGATTTATACACGATGATGACGGAATGATGACCAAAGAGTAAGCGACAAAGATATAAAAGAAAAGGAGAGAGAGAGAAACCAAAGGAAGCTCTCGTGGAATGGTTATAAAAAATTTTCTGTTTTATTTTATTTTTCAATTTTACTTCTAACTTCATTATTCATAATTCTAATTATTAAAATATTCTTAAAAGTAAATTTGAAACTTTTAAATTGTCAATAATGTATATTGTATTTGCAAAGAAATATTGCTGATTTGAATATAATTTATAGACGATATGAGAATAAATACTTTTTTTAATATTTAAAGTACTTTCATTTGTTTCTAATTAATGTTACATATTAGATTAATTTTATCATATCGATCATATAAATGATTATTAATATTATAAGATATGGGAATTTAATTTTTTTTTATAGTTTTTGTAAACCTTAGCATTAAACACGTTGAAATTAATATTAAATATCGTATATAATAGTTATAATATTTAATTTCAAAATATTATTGCTGATGTGAATTAAAATAAGTTCAAAGTATTTATTAAAAATATTGTGATTATTATCTATATGTGCTTTATCATCTTCATTTATTTAACTATTACAGAAATTAAAAGAATGCCAATTATTTGTACATAATATTATATTTAGAACTTAATATATATATATATATTATAGCCTTATTTACCATAATATAAATTAAAAATAAAGCCTATTTTTAATAAATTATTTACATGTAATATGAGACTTCGTTTTATTTATATTCTACTTAAGTTATTTAATATTTTTACGTTTGATTCATTTGAATTTACAATTTTAACTTTTTAATTTTAAAGTTCATTTATATATTATATTTTCTGTAATTTAAACAAAATTGCACTGTGTTACTTATATTTCTAATAAAAGTGTAAATTTTTATTAAACATTTAAATATTATCGTTTTTACTAGAAGTTTTTTTATTTTAACAAGTCTGATATTTTATTATTAATAGCTATATATTTATTTATATAAAAAAATCATACCATATATAATTTTACTTTTAAATTTTCATCATATGTAGATTCAAGGTATAAACATCGTGCATTCATATAATAGCCAAAAAAATCTGATATTAATTATTCATAAAATTGAATTTAAATAATTGTATCACAATATGGTAAATTTAAAGTAATATTAAACACCAATTTGGTATATAAATAAAAAAATAAAAACTTCTTGAATTTCTTTTCTTGTTCAAAAATCTAATGCTATGAATACAGAAAAAACTGATCTTTACTGTCACTTTCTCTTTAACTATATTTAATGGCCTTATGATACAGTTTTTATTTATACACACGTATATCAATTTATCCTATCTTTTCTTCTCATCTGATAATTGCATCGCTTTTATCGGATTGCATTATTCTTATTGTAAATATACCTATAATTATGTAATTATATGTATGCATTAAGTTTGTATATGTACGTCACCATATCTAAGGTTACTCTAATTTGTAGGATTAATTCAGTAAGAATATTTATATAATTTCAAAATATTTATTATTCATCTAAGGGTTTCATTTACGTATTAAAGAGTATGTTACGTATAAGAGTTAAAATATAAAAATAGTAATATAATTAATAAATATCAACGTAATATCATTTGGACTATGGATTATAAAGTCAATTTATAAACAAAATTAAAATATTGAAAATTGCGTAGTTTTTTGTATCTGTTAAATATAAAAACTGGACAGAATTCTGTTATTATTTTCTAAATCTTATTTTCTAAATAAACATATATATATATATATATATATATATACAAACATATATTTTTATTTACTTACAGAATATTACGGAATAAAAATTTATTGATTATGATTGGGTTTAATTAATACTAATTAAATGAGAATTTTGTATAATTCTTTATTATTGTTTTATTATTTATTATTATTAATATTATTATTATTATTATTGTTATTATTGTTTTATTCTTTATTATTATTTTAGTAATAATTGTTTTATATTGTTATATAATTTGTATTCTTTTATTTATTGAAACATATATGAATTTTATTTTTGTTTATAATTATTACAATTATTACAATCCGTGTATAATTCATGTACGACTATATATTATTACATTAAAAGGATTACTCTAAAAACGTTTATACATAATACAGCTACAATAAAATAGGAAACGAAATAAATATGAGAGAAAATTAATTAATGGTTTCTCGTAATTAAATTTATGTAAAGCAAATTTAGCAATTTAGGTTTATAAAAGTCGAATATAAATTTATCTTATTTAGATGTTGCCCAACTAGTATGCATACCAATTATTGTGGTAAAAGTATTTAAAGTAAAATCGATATTGGCATATAATATGTATATTACTAATAATGCCAAATGTATTGTTTATTTACTACTATTTAATTTTTAAAAACTCATTACTTTTTCTTTATAATGTTAAAATGGCTGATTTGAAATTCTATAAGTTTTTGAAAATTGATTTTCAATAGTTTACTAAAATTATATAATAATTCAGTTTGTTTCGAAAATTTAATTATATAATTTATCAACGTTGGTAAAATAATTTACTAAATTTTTATGTTAGAGTAAATTTTTATTTGAAATATTCCTTTGTAGACAAATAATTTTAAATGAAATACTTATAAAAATGATAATAGTAAATTTACCGATATTTTACTATCTAATACAAAAATATTTTAATTTAAAAAATCCCTATTGATAGCTTCAAAATACTATTATATTTTTTTATTTTATATGATGAATCAGATATCAGTACATAAGTACGTTTGAATGCTATTAATAACACATTTTTACGATATTTGTCATATAGTTTATAGGTGTGCTATGAAGATACATATAGAATTTGACAGATACTTGTTACATTTCGTAATATTTTTCTTACCCGTACTTTAATTACTTTCCATATAATTTTTGATGATTTTCATCTATAATAAACCTTTAGTTGGGCTAATTGATAATTTTGATGATCTTATAAAAATTTCATAATAAGTACTTATAATAATAAATCGTGAATATATGAAACAATTGTGTGGGAATTTTATGTTGAAGTATTGTTTTCAAATTAAATATCTTTTAAATAATTTTATTTATCATCTTTAGTCTATTTATTACAATTTATTTAAGATTAAATAAAAATATTAAAAAAATTTAAGATGAGTTATGCTAAGTCCATTGAAATTTTAATGAAATTATTAGATTTGATTTTTAAAAAAAGTAAGGTGAAAACAATTTATAAAGCTATAGAATGTTCCCAATTTTATACAAAAATATTGAATATTCTTACTATATTTTAATTAGAGAATAAATTTATAAGTCGAGACCTAGGCAAAAATGATTGTAAATTTAATTTACTTTCGTATTTGTTGAGTTAAATTATTAAATTATTGATCTTTACATGCTAAATATCTAACATGTTATATTATATATAAGTACATATGTAATACTAAGTTGATTGTTAAACTATTAAAATATGATCAATGAAAAATTTACTAATAAATTGTATTTCATAGATGAAATATTTTTAAAGAAGAAGTATAAATAAATGTGATCTGTTTTTTCATAAAAAAGAAATAATTAAATAAGTTGCAAGTTAAAACTTGTATTATTGTGTTGATTTGTTTTACTATTAAAATTCTACATTATTAGCTTAATAACGTATCCTCTTAGTTATTGTCATGAGTGAAATAAAAGTAAAATATATTCATTTCGATAATTTTAGAAAATGTATAATTTAAATACATGAATTTTTTTGATAATACTTTTTGGGGTAAAAAATTATAATAATAAAATTAATTATAATTTAGTAAATGAAGATTTGAATTATTATATCAAAATTTTACGATCATTTCATTTTAATGGGATATGAAAGATTTTCGTAACAGTATTTAAAAGAAATTTGTATAATTATTATATACTAATTTGTTTATTGATAAGGAAATAAATTATTAAGTTTTTGATTGCAAAAATGACTTTATTTTAATTTCAATAACCTTTTCTGCCTCAATAACAGTAATATTAAAATTTTTACTTCAACATATTAGAAAAGGTGATAAAAACAATAAGTTTATTCTTTACATATTAGTATATCCCAATTTATTTTTAACGAATTATACTTTAGATATATAGATTTATATTTGAAAAAATTCTTTAATTTTGATTTCTTTATTAGTAACAGAAAATAGTGAAATTATTTATTGTACATAGAGTTTAGATCATGTACATTCGTATTAGAGGAAATAGTATTGCATTAAGATTATCGTTATCAACTCAATACTAAATTAATATTAAGTATTATAATTTGTATTTTCTACTTTTAAATATGTATAGTTTTGTATAGTGATGTATAGTTTAACTTAAATATATAATACGAGAATATATAAAATTTTCTTGTATATTGTAATTGCTCATTTGCGATTCTTATTACGTTTATGCTAGGCATTTCTTTATGAAATTTACAATAAAATAATATTTTTGTTTAATTATAAAGAGGATATTATTTCGTATTCTTCGTCCAAATACTTTTTCATATAAAATTAAGTCACCGTATGAATGTGTATGAGAATAACATATTATATATTCTATATTTATACTAAATAATATTAATATACGTTTTTAATGTAAATATCCTTAAACATTAATTATTTGTATATAATTATATAATAATTATAGAATGTTCATTTATTTGAAAATATAAACATCAAGTAGTTAAATAAGATTGAGAAATAGAAAAAATAGGAGTTATAAAATTAAGCTTGCGACAGTTATATTTATTTGACGTAAAGCATCTTATACTTGAAGAATACATACTAAACATGGATTGAATATTTAATTTATTTATTTTATGTCTTGTCAGTTGAAACCTTCAAGTAAATATAACAAGATGGGTGAGAGAGAATAGTAGAGACAGAATGACAGTTATTTCGAACGAAATCAGGAATTTCAAACATATCTTATTGTATTTGCACTATACGCAGCATATATGTTCTTGTACTCATTCATATTGCCTTTCTTTTTTCTTCCAATTTCTTGCGCCTTTACATATATTTATATTATTATATAAATCTATTATATTCATATATATATTATATTATATTATAGATATTATATATTATATATTATATATCATATATTCATACATATATTCATAAAGGTGCAAACCAAGTATAATAAGAATGCTAGACATGAATTCCTCAGTGTATCTTCCAACCTTTAAAATTTAAAGTTGTAATTTCTTGTATTGTATACAATACATTTAACCAAATACATTTAATTAACTAGAATGCTTAGTTATTTTGTAATAAAAAGATATATGAAGAATGAAACCAATAATGACCAATATATTTATTACAATTTTATTATATTTATTAAAATTAACAAAGTATTCATCTATTGTTTTCAACAAATGTTGAGACTGTAGGCTGGCACCATTCACTCCATTATCCAGTTGTTTGACATCCCTACGTTTTGTTCATTCTCATTCTGTTCTCAGATATTGAGGTTGGAGAAATACTTTATGTGCACATAAGCATGAATACAAGTGCACATTGCAGATAGGAGCACAGATCTTTCATGACCAATGGGCCTCCATTTTAGTGAGATCGGGTCTTGTCGCAATTGAAAGGAAGTGCCTACTTGATTGTGACTACGAATTGCACAAGGGTGGTGAGTAAAAGTACAGTAAAAGAACGCAATTAAGAATATTTTAGAACATAAGCTGCTTATGCTGAACTATTGTGCATCCATTTATTTTGAGACAAAAATCGAAAGCTTTTAAAGTTCGCGTTTAGCTCTTGTACATAAGAAAAACATATTTCTATATAAATAAATCTATAGAAAGGTTGAACATGCATATTTTATTAAATTGTTTTTATTATATATGTTCAAAATATGGGCTCCTTTATACATATATGAACAAACAATCATGATCGTGTTTTGCTTTCCAAACGTTTTAATCAAAATCGTTCCCTTTTATAATGTAAACGAACAATATGTATTTATTACGTAAGAGCAGAAGCACGAGGAGCTTTTTAGTAGACATTGTTTCAACTCCTCAAGTCCAATATGAGTCTCATTCTTATTGTGAAATTGATTACTACGTTTGAGTGCATATGTACCTTAAAGAAAATTAGTCCTTAATTTATTTTATAAATATTTACTAAATTTTTAATTTTTTATAATATTTTCTTTATTTTTTTAAATTTTTAAAAATCATTATATGTTTATTTTTTAAAGTTATATTTTTATATTTTAATTTAGAATTTAATTCTCTCTTACTGCTTAATTTATTTCATTATAATGGTATCTGTTATGTTGTATCACTAAATGTTAATGTACGTGCCAGTATTTCACAGTCTTTTAAAGATTATTATATAAGAACATTATATTTCATTCTTACTTATTTTACAAACAAATATGTAATAGTTAATGTATGTTTTAATCGAGACAACTTAAGTACAAAACTTTTTGTATGTTGTCTTTAAATCAGCATTAAATCAGCATTAAAAGATATACAATTTCATTCAATGATAATCTTTTTATTTTGTCCATTATCCTTTTCAATTTATAGCGAATTTAATATTCACCAAAATTTATTTATCTACTATCTAATCAGGTACAATTTAATCTGCATTTGGATTCTTGGGTAATGTCTATTTTGAGTTTTCTAAATGTCTACAATGGGTTGCACGGCTCAGTAAAACCCGCATATATGGGCATCACAACGCTAAAATCTACATTTTTTTATATTATATATTGTATTATATTATATATATTATTATATATATTATATATATATTATATAATATATTATATATATTATTTATATTATATATTGTATATTTATATTTATATTTTATATTATACATTATATTTATATTATATATATTATATTATATATCTTATATATTATATTATAAAAACATATTATTAATTAATTTATTTAGAATTTGTTTAAATGTTTTGAATTATAAAATTTTCTCTTTACTATAATAAAAAATCAAATTATTACATAAACATATTTTTATAAATAAAATATTATTTTTTAATTTAAATTATTATTAAATAATAAATATTAGTAACAGATTTTTTATTTATTCAAAAAATGTTAAAGAGTATAAAATTTTATTCTATATGCAATATTTTTTAACTATTTATTGTATTATAACTAGACTAAAATTATTGATTAAATTTTAATTTTTATAATGTAATTTTTCTTAAAATTGTAATACATCTTTTAAATTAATTCCATAAAATCTTTATTGTACTGAATAATTGAGATATCTAATCGTAGTTAATATCATTTAAAAATTTGCCTTCTTATTAATTTAATAAATAAAAGAGTATCTTTTATAAATATGTAACTGGTAACAAAATACTTTCAATTCATCAATCATGAGGATTTTTTAAATGATTAATAATTTTGATAAAATTTTTGCAAACTGCATCGATAAAATCTAAATAATCTTACGAATAAAAGTTATAGATAGACATTTTGAACATGAATATTGAATGATATTTATACAAAAGAAGAAAAAGAATGAAGAAACATTGCCTATCATTAATAGAAGGTATCATATATCTTCTTTTTGAATGTAGTTCTAAAATTGTAGATGATTACATAAGAGAAGCATCTTTGATAGTTAGATAAAGAAGAGAATAATTTATTTGAATAACGCGTGCTAGATTAATAAAGTACAATTGGTTAGATTTGTATGCCTTTGAAATATAAAACAGATACTCTTTCCTATTTTTAAATATACGTATATTTTATTAAAATTTTTTTTCAAATGAAATAATGTATTAAAAATGAAATCTTTATTATTATTATTATACTTTTTATTAAAATATTTTTACAGTTGACGTAGATCATTGCCACCAAGTTCAATTTTCAAACTTATTTCAGACCTTTTAAATTCTTAATAATTCTACTGTGTATCCTACAATTTATTATGTAATACTGTATGTATATGTAAAAAATGTAATCTTGCACAAACCATAGTATAAAACATATTTCATAATTTTGGGTGATATAAGATTTAAATAATTTATATAAGCATTTACAAATTAATTAAATACATGTTTGTGTATTTTAATATATTTCATATATATTAATTTAATTTCATCATAATAATTGCTTAATAGTTATAGTTTTGTATAATTTTGGAACATTAAATAATGAAATTAATAATAAATTGGTATTAATATCTATTATAGAATACAAAAATATGTTGAGCCATATTAAGTGTAGTACAAAAGATCTATCAACTAGTTTCAAATTGATAATATGAATTGCCTATCCGGTAGATGAAAGAGGAAGAAAAAGAAATATTGAAAGAATATAAAAGTCTATGTTTTAGTTCTATATTTTATAAGAATGTGCATTCAATTTAAGAGTTTAAGTTTATTATGGTGATAATACCAGGGTTTGATAATCGCATGGAATATCAAGCGTGCAGAACTAATTGTAAGTGTCTTTCATAGGTTGAAGCAATTCATATGACATTGGCATTTTATTAGATGGTTAAACTGGTTAAACTTATATGTTTAAAATAACAAACACAAAGGAATTATTCATTTTTTATTTACCTAATATTTCTAGAAATTTGTTCTTGTACTTTTATAATCATTTTATATATTTTATCATTTACATAATTATTCTTATGTTTAATTCACTTATATATATATATATATATATAATTCTTGCTTTTTTCATCTTTGATAATTATTATTATATAAATATTATTTGAAAGAACATAGAAATTAACTTGCTTAAAATATAGAAAAACATTAAAAGTAAGTTTGATATATAATTCAAATATATTTGATTATTGTTACAGGAATATAATATAATTATTTTTATTATATTATTTTTGAATATTGTTATTTATTTGAATTTTCGTATTAAATATTATGAAAAATTATTGTAAATTCAACAAAATAAAAAACGGCACTAGTTCAGTAATAGGAAAATACTTGACATACGACGTTTAGATATTTTTAGGAATCATTTGTGAACTCTAAGATAATAAGTATAGTTATTCTGTAAGTCTTACATAAATGGAAAACTATTGAAGTAATAGGAAAATACTTGACATACGAAGTTTAGATATTTTTATGAATCATTTTTTAACTCTAAGGTAATAATTATGTATTATCCTGTAAATGTTACATCAATGGAAAAAATAATGTATATTTGTTCCATCACAAGTCACATCTCTCTTTTTTCGATTGACAAATTTTCTTAGCGGCCTTCTAACCGACTTCTCAATACCCATGAGCGACTTATTGCCTCACGTCTATACCAGGCAAACAAGCCGACGAAGTAAAATAAGAATACGAAGGAAGTTGTAGCATGATGGGAGAATGAAGCTGGGCGGCATGAAAGAGTAGGAGAGAGGAGGTGAGTCTCTTTGGATAAAGAGTGGGGAGACAGAGGAGCCCAACTTGTCCGGCAGGCTCTTTATTTACTTTATTAGAGACTCTGGTAACGGTATCGGGCCGCATCTATACTCTTCTTCTCTCTTTCTTCCTCTCTATACTATTTTTTATTCCCCTTTCCGCGCGCACAAATTCTTCTACTATCGATCCTGCAGCGAGGATCATGGGATGGGCGGCGTGTCGGCAGCTTTACTCCCGGACAGAGCGCGACGGGGTAATTGCTTGCTTTATGCGCTCTCTGCGTGTACTGTATAACGTCTTCTCGGTTAATTTTGTAGTAGCGATATTGAATCGTGGTGGCCGTGAGTCGCGAGGCAGGTGCAGTGAGCGTAAGTAGCCTTCTATGGTCGGCGACGGTGCAACTAGAATTAACCGCGGCCTCAGGGCCGGGTTGATGCCTTCGATGTGGAGGCATTGCACTCCAGAAAACGAGATCATTAGGAGAACGCAGTGTACCTCTGGCTTTCACGGCTTGGCTTTTTCGACGAGCTGCCCAAGAATAGTGAATTTGCACATGTTTCTCTTGCACTTTTGACTCGTATCTATCTCGATTGATTTATTCAATAAGTCTACGACTACTAGTTATTATTCACTTTAATTTAAAGTTTTTTAAAAAATTAGTAATATTCTCCTCTTTTTAGTAGTTGGATGTAATTTATTATATATACGTTTCATTCATTAGAATATTTTCTTCAAAAATAAAATGATATTATTAATTAATTCATGACAAAAATTGAAAATAATATAATAGTATTCCTATTTATTTAAAAATTATAAATGTCAATTTGTTTCACAAAATTGTTATTAACTAACAATTTATTGCCCAACTATAAAATCTATAAAATATATAAACAATGATTTTACAAAGTTATTATTTTGTACATATGAATATTTCAATCTATTAATTGGTAACAATTAATTTAATATATATCATATACCTATTTGTTCTTAATATGTACATAAATTTTTATCGCTTTATGTTTCATAATTAATTTAATATTATTTGCATTTTTTATATACTCACTTAATGAGAATTTATAAATAAGATGTAGTCAGAAAGGTAATCATCTACAATTACTTTTAAATTAAATTTAAGTATGTGGATAATAAATATAAAATTAAAATCCATTATTCTCTTATATTATTATATTTTCCAATTTCTTACTTTATGTCTGATTTTGCTAATATTTGCTATTATTTGTTATTATAGTTTTTTGGTTTAATTTTACAATGTTTGTTACTATTCTAAATAAGTTGAGTCAACACGAATGATTGAAGATTCAATTTTTGGTTCCATATCAGTTAAATATAATTTTGTAAAGTAGCTATTAATGCGATTCATTATTTATTAAGTTCACAATCACATGTAGCTAGATAAATCACAAGAATATCATATATATATTTTCTTTGTTTAAAGAAATTGATACATTATTTTCTTATTTACCGTAAATCAAGTTTATATACTTATACATTATACTTAATTATCTTTAGTCTTTTTGTTTATACGTATAAAAATTAGATATTTTTATGTGTAAATATAAAAAATATATAAATGTAAAAATTCAAATCTAATAAAATTCGAAATATTTTGTTTTAATTTTTGGATATATACAAATATTTAGTATGTCCGAAACTTTGCAATAAAGTAGGCATTTTTTAAAATTATAAATATATTTAATACTTAAATAAGACAAATTCAAAGGTATGAAAATAATACTATTTAATATAGCAGTTTTATAATAAATTTTTAATAATTAATTATAGACTTATACTAATAATATAATACATATTTTAGAACAAATTTTTCAATAATTAAAAATTGTTAATAAAAAATATTATTAAAATAATTTTTGTGAATAATAGCTAATTTGCAATACTTTCAATATATATAATATATTTTCTAATAAAATTTTATTGATATTTTTAGATTCGCTAAATTTTTATACACAAATTAGTTTATTTATTTAATTACTCAGGACCACAATTATATAAAAAAAATTCAATTCTACACTTATTAATTCTATTAAAATAGAATTTTATACATGGATACTAATAGTTTGTTCATTTTTTTTCTTCCTTATTTTATTTTGATCTCTTACTCGTATTTTAAATTGATTAAGAAATATTTCGAATGTTTTATATATATTATATATATAATATATGTTAATATAAGAAATGTTCATTACAATAAAAGGTGGAAAAGAAGACAATTAGTTGATTTAGTTGAAATATTAAGAAAGTCGCTGAAAAAATGACTCGGCTATTATAGATTTTGAATACTACAAAGTTCCACTGTTTTTTATTCAATATATATATATATATATATTTTTTTTATTGTAATGAACATTTCTTAAATGAATGCTGTACAGTTTAAAAATAAAGTTTCTTATTGGTTTTATTTGCAATGGTGAAATAATGATAATGAAATGTACTTTATATTTTGCTCACAGAAACTAATTATTTACACAGTACAATAAAAGTTATTAAAATATATTAGTATTTAGTAATAGTTAGTATTTTATTTATAATTGTTTCTAATTTGATTATTAATATATGTATTTAATAATTTTTTATTATTTAATTATTTTTCTATAAAAGACTAAGATTAAGATATAAATTTTTAAACTTTTAAGTACGCTAACATAAATTTTAACCAAAATTTAAATGAATTTTTAAAAGGAATAAAACATAAAAATAATAAATAGGTAAAAATATTTATATTATTTTGTAAAAATGTTTATACATTAGTTTTAACAATATTTTATAATTATTTTATATATACGTTATCAATTATAATATATTTATGATTTTATTGTTTCATTTATAATTGATTTATTCTGGAAATTGTTATATAATATGATAATAATTTGAATTTTTTACATTGAGATATATTGCGATTCATTTTTTAATAAGAGTAAGAAGAATAAAGTGTTTTTTTTTTATTTCTCCTTTATAATAATTTATGCATGGTTTCTTATATTAATTTTTAAGATAACATTGGATAGTTTCAACTGTATAAAAGAGACAGAGACAGTGAGAAAGAAAGAGAGAGAGAGAGAGAGAGAGAGAGAAGAGAGAGAGAGAGAGATAGATAGATAGATAGATAGATAGATAGATTTCCGAAAAGCTACATAGTTGTTTTAACGAAACCAAAGGTTCTGTTGATAACAGTAAATGCTGAGATACTGTTTGAAAGGGTTCCTCTTCTCTCATTCTCTTTGATCTTTTTTACAATGCGGAAGCAGCTAGACGTGTACCTTCCAAATGTATGGGATATAAGAAAAGTAAGAAACTTCTTGTTCTAAAAAGCCTTATATTTCGTTATCAGAAATATCGAAATAATTTTTTTATAGGATTTTGAAAGAATCTTTTTTCATAGAAAGATTTAATGACAGTTATTTTTTCGTTGTCTATTAATAATGCATGAATAAAATTATAGCGAAAGGTATTCGGCTATATATTTGAGTAATTATCCGGCTATACATTTGCTTCTATACTTATTTTGATAAGTATTTCTTATTATATTGCAGTTCATAATTTGTTAAATAGCGTAATTTTATAAGATAATAATTGATTTATTGGAATCTAATATATTAAAACATATTAAGGAATTAATTATAATGAAGTTAGAAATATATCAATATGAATATAAATATGTTGAAAAAGCAATTATTAATAATATTAGAATAATGAAAGTGTGAAAGTTAAATATCAAGTTTCTGGAGGTTACGGTATTTAATTAATTAAAAAATACTTTTTATTCAATGTAATAAACAATAAATATTTAATCTATAAATCTAATATAAAAAACTGAGACTGTTAAGAGATTACGAGACTAAATGAAAAAATTTATTTAATTGTCTGCATAAAAATGAGCCAACTGTTTAGTGTGAAGGCCCTTACGAAACCGTCGTAGAATATTCTAATATATCTTCTTCGGTTCAAGGTAAAAATAAAAAAGCAATCATGTGTGTCCGTAAAACTTCGAGGACAAAATCAGAAAGGCTCGGTCTTTACGACTTTTGATGGGGAACATAAGAACGTCTTGTATAAAGATACGAATTTATCACAGACTGTAGGAGATTTACGTGTTTGCCGTGGCCGAATTATAGACGACGAAGCACAGATGACAATACAACCCTTTAACTTTAACACCTCGCGATTGCTGTTAGTGCACGAGAAACAGACAGCAATGTTTTGTGCTTAGTGCCCGGTATTCTAAATTTCAGAGCACAGAGTGTGAAAGATATTAGTAACCGTAACAGCTGTTAAGCGACTAGCCTGTAGTTGGAGATGCAATGTAGGTTTGTTAGGAAACACTAATGTAATGGATAACTGTGAGGCGAAGTTTGGACAAATTAAATTTGATAGAGTCTTTGTTTGGCGTTCTTGCGGTAATATAAAGCAATATGAAATGGATGATACATTTCTCAATTGTTTGTGATGCGCTTACGGATATATTTATTTGTTGTAAAAAATTTATTGTTGTAGTTTTTTTACTAGCTTTATTTAAATTCCTTTTGCATACAAGAAAAAAATCTGCTTATATTGAATTTAAATAAAATATGCATATATTGTAAATAATAAATATGATCAGTTATAATTTCTAATTTTAATTATAATACTTATTTTTTATGATACTTAAATAGGCTGAAAATAAAAATTTACCCATGCAATAAAATACATACGTATAAATTTACGTTTTTTTAATTAAAAATATAAAATAATTTTATTATTAGATGGTACCTTATTAATTTTTGCTCTTTAGCTAATTAGCAGCATTAGAATTTATATAAAAATTTTAATAATCACTATTTTAATAAATATATAGCATTACAATTTTTTGTAGATTTCAATCTTATAGAGGGAGCTTAAGATTAAGATACTGTGCTGCTTTTTGAATAGTATTTTTACAAACTTATTCTTCCTGAAATTTATATAGCAATATATTGAAATAGTATAACTAATAATATATAATAATAACTAATTTAAGATTAAAAAGGATTTGTGCAACTTTCATTGTTAAGTCAAATGATGGCTTAATTATATGCTATTATGCTTTCATGCTTACGTAATTAATTAATCAAAATTTCATTAAAAATTCTATAAATTGATTAAAGAAACTGAGAGAGAATGAGAGCATATATGTGAATGGAAATAGCAAAATATAAATGTCTTCCAGTTAATTATGATATACTTTTTCAGCCCTTACAAGTATTCTACATCGTCAATCTATTGTGTAAGTCTTATTCGAAAGCGTAATTATATTATATAAGGTCAAGAGTGCTCCTTATATAGATATAGTTTTCAGTAGATGTCAGTGTCCATCTTTTTCTATTTATAAAGTTTTACAGTTTTTATTTTATATTATTAAATTAAATATTTGCTTCTAAATAAAAATCTTACGTAAACAAAAATTAAGCCAGATATTTGAATGAATAATTTTGTAAAATTCTTAATTTTAATTATATAACAAAATTATTTCTATTTAAGAAATTTTTTTTAAATTTTATTCAGAATAAAATATATAAAATTATTTTGTTTTCATTTATATATTAGATTAATAATGTAAATATTATTTTAATTGCCTGTTATAATTAGGAAATTATGAGTGATTTATATTGTAATAATAATTATGATTTAATAATTTGAAAAATTTAATATCTTATCATAGTTATGAGAATTTTCACGAAAGCTGATCTACGTATCATAAGATTGTATATATATATATAAGTACAGTGTTGATTAATGAAATTTAGAAAATTATTGAGTTTCTTATTTTGACTTGTGTACAAACTGCATTTATATAGATGTGTTGCAGTGATGTCAATGTAGGTCCCTACGGTTCTGTTCAGCAGCAAGTGTTTTGGAGAGTGCAGGTCGATGACAGCAGCTGGTTTTGGTCCATGGCGCCGCTTCTCCCACCGTCTTGAGCTCACCCTGATTTATGCCGGTTCACCTGCTCATCCGCTTCAAGAGTGGCCCACTTGTGCATGGCATTACTTTTCGGATCCACACATCAACGGTCTTCTCTCTTCAATAGTATGACGTAATGAAAAACTTGTGAGTATCAGGAGATTCCACTGCAGCCAAGGGAAGTATCACTATCCACTTCTTCGGGCGTAAAAGAGATTAGTTGCATCAAATATCGATACGTTTGATTTATGCTGAGAGACAAACAATCGCGACAAATGTGTTCGTATAGCATAGTTATTTATAATCTATGTTTGAAAATTCATCTATTAAAAGAATTTCATTGTTGAGTTACAATGTGACACTATATTCCAGTCGTAACAATTAATATATCATTAATATCTTGATGGTATAAAAAATTTCTTTTTGATCAACGACAATATTTGATTTGCCAAATAGTTATATATACTTTAAAAATTTATTAAATTTATTTTTAAGAATGATTTCAATCAATTTTTTAAAAATATCAATTATTTCAAAATTTCATATGAATATGAAGTAAAATTGAGTAGGTAATATGCAACTTATTTTATTAGTTTTATTTTTTATAAAAAAAAATATTTAAAATAAATGAGAATAATCTCTTCAAATTTCTATGTAAATGAATGTATATGGAGAACAGTGAATACTTTTTCACCATCATAGAGACATGAGAGTTCATACTATTTGAATTTAAATAATCCTTGATAACGCTGTGCAATTACAAGATTTTTAAATTATCAATTAAAATATATACAAATACTCGACCACTTCACTTAGAAAGTGAGAAAATATTTCAAGATTGTCGTACAATTTTCATATATCTACTTTCTCAAAAAAGAAGAAAGCTGTTGACTATGATTCGACTTGGATAAATAGAATGCTTTTTTTCTTTTTTAAAAAGTTCATCGAACCAATTTATTGGATCGAGTTGTCTCCTCGAGTTGTAATAAACAACAACGCTGACGTTGAAAAAGTTTAATTTGAAGTTATAAATCTCCTCCGACAAGGATATCGAGACTTAAACAATGGAGGAACAAAGATATATGCTCAGAGATAGAGAGAAATAAAATAAGAGAAAAGGAGGAGAGAAAAAAAAAGATAAAGACGATGGATCTAATATTTCTAATTTGTTTGTGAAAGATATGCACATAATACTCGGAAGATAAAATAGTCTCAATATTAAAGCAATCTGATTCGACATAGACGTTCAACTAGCTTTGCTTTTCATAATCTCATCCCTCCTCTCTCTGTCTCTCTCTTTTTCACATACACACGTACGCGCGCGCGCATGCATCTTTATAACGGAACAAATTTTTAATATAATAGGCAAGACGAAGGAAACGGGAGGCTCAAGACTCGCGTTCATTGGGGTTTCCATTTATGTACGAGCCAATGAAGGAAAATTTATCCACAGAAAAAGTGCGAGAACGATCCGCCTCGTTAAAGTCGATAAATAATTGATTTTAGCGAAAATGGAAAGGGTGAAAAAAAGCGAATCGTTCTTGCATACGATAGAGTAGTCAGAGAAATATTCGTGTGGCTTCATTTGATTAAATTTAATAATCAGAGTCAATGCTAGTTTAGTTTTCCAAGTTCATACCTATACCTAGATTTATATTCACTTGTGTACATATCAAGCTTTTAACTTTTCACTATATTTGGTCATTTTATACAATTTCAGTTGTTATTTATTATTTATATTATATATATTATATTATATACAATTATTTAAATAACTTGATTTATTTCCTCAATAAAGAAATATTATAAATTAACAATGAATTTGTATTTTTAAACATCTCGTACGTTGTTTAAAGGAACAATATTTTTTAATAGTTAAATATTTATATATAATATTTAAAATTTAGAAAATAGATTGTTCCAGTGTCAAACTCAATTTTATGGTATATCCAAATTTCATTTAATTTAATTAATATAATCTATTAATTTGTAATTTGTATATTGATCAAACATTATATTAAATTACTAATAGTAGAATTACGATTTACGAGAATACAAATTATAAGAATACTTCATTCTGTATTTAATACAATATAGTTATTTTTTGTTCATGCTATTTATGTATTATATGTAGTTGTATATTTTATTTTATATTATGCAATGATTCAATCTACATAATTTCATTGTACATGCTGTTCATTCATTAATATGTTTTTTTTTAAATTGATTTTTAAACTTTTTTAAAAAAAATTTATTAATGGATTAATAATATTCTTCAATAAATTATTTAATATCACTGTTAAAAAACATTGTGTAAAATTTTTATAGATAGTTCAGAGAATTCTTTTTAACATCATATGATTATATAAAGAATAATTGGTAATATTCATTGATTGAGTGAATTTTTTACTCTAAGTTTATAGTTGGGACATTATTTGAAAATAACATATTAATCGAACAAGTCTCAAAAAATAAATATTTGTTTAATTTTCTAAACTGAATTTTTATAAAATAGAAAATTTTACCATATCACTTTCAATCATTTTCCCGATATTTACATTATAAAACACTATTATTTCTAGTGCATTCCATTTCCTGACTAATCACACAGCTTCTGAGACTGAGGATTTGAAATGCCAGGGCAATAAAAATACCCGCCTTGACTTAGCTTGAAAGGTGCGTCTTAAGAGCGGCGCGTCTTAATTTTCGGTTGACAAACGAAATAGCTTCGCAATCATGAAATCGTATATCGATAAAAAGCAGTTATCCCTTTATTATGCGTGTGCGACTGTAAAATATAAAGAGCGTTAAAGCGTTAATCTCGAAGGCTTTGGTGGACAAGATGATATCCCCCTCCTTCGTTATTTCTTTTCTTTTCTCTTTTCTTTTCTCGTCGGCATGTGTGAGGATCCACCGAAGAACGGCTATTTATCTCGAGTTTAAATCGATTTGTATGCTAATCCCCCAGCAGAGGCCAGTGAAATCTACCTCATCGCGCGTATACGCATAAAACCGAACAAACGCGCGGGGACCTACAAAACTCGCTTCATGAGATTCCAGATATATCCCTGACTAATTAGGCCCGTGAACCAGTCCACCGCTTGTTCATTTCTTCTTTTTCTTTTTCTCGTTCTCCTCTATCTCTTTCTTCACTCTTCTCTTGCTCTTCCTGTTTTTCATATTCTTCCTTATATTTTTCAATCAGAGCTCTCATTTACCTTTCATATTGCCTAACCGCCATTAGTTTCATCAATTCCCAATTCCCGCTTGTTTTCAATTCCATTTAAATTCTTCTGATTTTCTAAAATGAAGTCTTTTCTATACTTTTTATTATTATCGATTTTTATCTGGTTTTAAATTTTAATGTTTCTATCTGATGATGAATTGTATTAAATAAATTAACAAACCATTCAATAAAATATTTTAAAGAAATTTAAATAATTACATAACTAAAATTATTTAAGTGACGCTTTTGTTTTTAATTATTTTATGCAAGTTTCAAAATCGTAAGTTTAAATTCTTATTTAATTATATATAATATACCATTTATTTTTTCGGCTTGGTAATAATTTTTTCTATATTAAATTTACATTATAATTATATCTTAATCATTTTAAATTTCGAAGAAATTCCACTTATGTAGATTATGTACATTAATTATTGAAAAATACTATTTTATCCTAATAAACATTTCGTAATTAGTATAAATCACTATTTTTAATTCTTTAACCACACCAATTTTTTATTATCGTATTTATAATTTAATTTATAAAGACAATTAAATATTAAACTATTTTTTAAATGCTTAAAGAAATATGCAATACAAGTATGTTTAACAATGTTCTTGTTCTTTTATACTCACCTCATGCGCGCGCGTATGTATAGCAAGCTGTTTTATTTCTTTCTTTAAGCTTGCTCATCTTTTTAAAATTCTGCGTTTTCGCTCATTTGTCCTATCCTTTCATATTACTTCGTTCAGCCCGTTCTTTATTCTTCCCTCTATTCTTCATTCGCTAAGTCTAAGTCTTTCCTTTTGTATAAGTTTAGCGTTTCACCATACAGCGGCTTACACATCATTCTTTCATTCTCTTCTTCTTCGGCCTTGTTTTCTTCGCTATCTAATGAGACACATACACATATGCGAATAAAAGAAAAAGAGAAAGCCTGTTTTAGGGTTACGACAACGGCATGCATCCATGTCGAACTTTACGATAAAATAAATGTTGTCTTGAAATTCCAACTGTTTAAAGAAGATTCAAGAAAAAGGGGGAGAGGAAAGAAAAGAGATACAGAGAGGATGGGAGAAACACGATGGGAGGGAGCAGACAGAAAGGTTGTTTTTAAGCTAGAATTCGAAGGGCCGTGCTTTAATGCTCAGGTTACACCTGAGTTAGGGAAAAATTGGACAATGACATCAATTCCAAGGAACTTCTACGAGTGGGAATGGTTTCTGAATATACTGCAAGGCGCTCGTTAATGTCATTCGCAGGATAAGAGATACTTTCTTCTTTTTTTTTATATAAATCATGTCGTAGCCATTGATTGTTTGTGACTTAGATTTTTAACTACGTGGAAAAATATTCTATAGTTACAATGCAAAATTAAATTTCAAAATTTAAATATTTAATTAATTGTATAGGTAAGTAAGCAACTAAAAAATTTCATATAATTTATTTTCATATAATTTCATATAATTTCTTTATAATTATATTTTTAATAATACATTTTCAGAATTACGATTCTATGCCAAACAACAGTAAAATAAATAGCTAAAATATTTTATTACTTTATAAAACAATTAGTATATATTTTTTAAAAGAATTATTTAGTAAAACATGCTGAGAAATTGATAATTTAATTTTATCATATTAGTCTTAAGCCTCGTTCAAAATAATATTAAAATAAAAATGTTTAAAAGTTGTCAAGTAAAAAAAAAAAATAAAGTTAATAAAATTAAATAAGCAAGGGTCTTGATTATTCATCAAATTACGGTAATAATCAATACATCGATTAAAGACCATAAAAACTTCCGTCCATTGAAAGTCTTTTTACTTCAAACTCACATATATATAATTATCTGAACAGGTGCGCACTCAAGTATACACAATTTTGGCTGAAAATTTCAAATGCAAATTTTTAAGTTGTACCAGACAGTATTGTTTTTCATCTGGGCACGTTATCAGAAGTAATCATTCATGTCCATGCAGCTTGGAAGTTGAAAAAAGAGAATTTTAAAAGACCCTCTTCCTTCTTCCTCCCTATCTTCTTCCTTCTCTTCGCATGAAATTGCTCCGAAGCATGCGGACGTGCGTTATATTCGCGGCGGTTGTAACATCGTCATAGCCGATCAGCGGGCGCTTCAGTGAGGGCGATCGATCAATTTAAATTAATGCTCTGGCGATCCTAAATTTTATACCTCTCTTTTCTCTCTCGCGCTCGCTTGCTCTATCTTCACTTGTAGTCACGAAAGATGCAAGAAGAAGAACAGTGCAGAGCAGAAATGCGCTCATTCTTCTGACTTATCGACACGACAGGTTCCGCGCCCCCGCCGTGCACTTACTTGCTCCCTCACTCTCTCCTCGCTTTTTTCCTTCTTCAATTCTCGATTTATAAAGAAAGGGGTAAATCAGATAGATAGTGTGGTGAGGAGGGATAAGAAAATCTATGGGGCCGGCGAGAGAATGTCCGCAGACCGAGAAGGATGTGCAATGTTTGTAATGTTTGTGACGGTTTATTAGGTATACGGAATACATTATTTGCAAAAAAATATTTTACTATTCTTTTAATGTAAGCAGCGTTTGTCACTTATGTCGCACTTAGATGGGACTTATTATAAATATTTTTGTATAATACTCGGCGGATACATTAAATACGTATTATTCTTCAGTCTGGTCAATTTCTTAATAAACGGTTATTTAATAAAAAGAAGTTCTTACTTCACGGGAATGATTTTATATACATAGTTAAAGGACACAAACAAAATGCGATGAAAAATATAGTGATTCTAAATATTAATTAATCATTATAAATAAAATTAATTAAAAAATTATATTATAATAAATTATAAAAAATTTTAATTACTATTTTAATAAAAAATTAATCAATATATTTTAATAAATTCAATTACAATAATAATTAATATTCTACAAAGGATATATTTTACTTAGTATTTATTATAATTGTTAAAAAAATTTTCATTCCTTTTTAAGAAAAAAATTACATTGTAAACAAAATCTGCAGCTTTATAATTTTTTTTATACATATAATAGTACTAAGATGTTTTGTATGAGTGCACATATTTAAGTATAAGATGAGCTATATGGTATTTACTTTTTGATGACTCCAATACATCTTCGTCGTAAGACAGATGTTCATTTTTTTATTCGTTCATTTCACGCCTGGCGTTTACGATTAAGTATCCTTTGCGCGATCGTTAAATTTTGAACGGCGCTTATAACATGCTATAGTGTATTTTATTATGTTCATTTTAGTGGCAGGATTCGCACTCGGGCGCAGCCAACTTCACTTAATAAGTGGGCGAACAAGTTGGATCCATATGTCCGTCGCATAACAAACCCTTCTTATTCTTAGATATTTTATTTTATGCATCATCGCAATTTTACAAAATTCTTCTTTTCACTGTATTTAATACATTTTTCGCAAAATAGTGCTCAATATTTTTGGGAACTTTCATGGTGCTGTATTCTTATTGCGTTTTGAAATTTGTTGACAAATTTTTTATAATAAAGTGTTTATTAATTAGAAAGATTAGAGAAAAATTTTTTCTACTTTATTTAAATATAGTTACAAAATCTTTTCACTAATTAATTATATTTTTAATTGTTTTACATATTTTTGAATAGTGTCTGTAATTTATGATAAATTTTAATTATATTTTTAAATTTAATAATGATTAAACTTTATTAAATAATTATTGGCTTAAATAGTATTGTCTGATAATATGTGTGTGTAAAACCAAAAATAAGATACATATATTGTATTCATAATTAATAAACTACAAGTATATGATAAATATAATTTCAATATATTCAAAATTATAATTTCTATCAATAGAATGTAACATTCATATTATTAAATATAATATTATCTTATAGACTTTATATTATTGAAAGTATTAATTGTAAAGTGTAATTACAATATTATTATATATTATCGATAATTGAAGGAAAATTGTTCAAAGATGATATGGATTGGAATTTCTTCAGTTTGAAAATATAAAGGAATAATAGGAATAGAATTTTTATTTTTATTTGTCTTATATCAATCAGTTTTTTAAAATACTTTTTCTATATTTGCTGTAAATAATTTTTTATATGTTTAAGCTAATGTAATTAAATATCACTTGTAATATAAATAATGCACTGAAAATGCTCGATTCTATATACTTTGATCTTTAAATAAAAAAGTAGTAAAATTTACGATACTAAAATATATTTTAATTTATATATCATTAATTCTTTTATTAATTAATAACTGTATGATTTATTTATTTTTAGTTTGGATATCAATGTAAATCGAAAAGAATAGTCGGAATAATGTGTCTTTTTACAAACAGAAACGGGTTAAAGGTCTTAATTTTATAAACATTATGATTTATAGGTAAGTACCTCAATTATACAGAAGATATTAGAGATAATTACAATCTTGAAATTAATCAAACTCGATTTCTCGTGCATTTACAGCAGTGTAGAACTACGTTCACGGACGGTCCTATGTAGTGTGTAGTAGAGTTCAAGTGCTGCAGTTATACTAGCAAGCCATGGCAGATGAGATTTCATAAAGATTGATATTTTATAAAATAAGCATATTTATGCATAATGCAACAAACTAATTACTATATACGGCAATGTTCTAATACGATAGATATAGTAATTGATGATGCTGCGTAGAATTAGACACTCGTAAATCTGTATTTATATACAGGGAATATGGATTGTGTATGTGGATTTAAATTTTATATATTGACGTATATTGATGTACGTATGTAATATATATATTTACCAAATTTATGAGTTGGTAAAAAAATAATCATAAACTTTACAGGCTTATTATTTTGAGATATTTAAGACATTAATCATATGTATATAAAATGACGTAGAAGAAATTTAATTTATAATATGGTGTATATATATACATATATATATATATATATATATATATATATATATATATACATACAGGTTTATATATGAGAGATATATGAGAGATAAGTGATGGCTCATGGATTAACTTTTAAGTGCTTAAATTGCCTACTACGTATAGATGAGTACGCTAACTGAGCATCTTCTAATTTGTAGGTGAGGACATATGAAACACCCGTAATAGGTAATAATATGATGTTGTATACTTATATACGCTGAATACTGTTTTTAAAATGATTGAAGTCAAGAGAAAAAAATTACAGCAGACATACTCATGGTATTTATGAGGCCTAAAGTGTGTACCAATTTCTTACGAAATTATTGCTTAGGGCTGTAAGTATGTACTAAGTAAGTATTTACTAAACCTTTTATAGATTGTGTAAAGTATGTAAAATGAACATTGGAAAGGTATGATGTAATGGATATTTTTATCTTTACTTATATTATTAGAATATTGTTAAATGTAAATTTACGATAACATTAGCTTATCATCTTATCATTACCTTACACAATATTGCACTGCAAATGTGTAATGGTTGTAGACATACTCATCTCGATATATCATAGAAGCTGTTTGAGAATAAAGTTAATCGGTCATTACCTTAAATACGAAGAGCCAGACAAAATTTAATATTTTTTAAATAATTATTCAAAGATACGAATAATAGAGAATGCCAGAAGTAAAAGTTTTTTTAGTAGCAAGTTGTATACGAATCGAGAAATTTTACTTAATCACTAAAGAAAAGCTTTTCCATGGCGCATTTGATGCATACAAACATACCCGCGTATCTATTGTCCTCGCGTATATTTTCTGTGCCAAGGTGAACTGGACCGATACTAACGCTTGCAATACGGAAAGACAGATTGTGAACCACTGTTGATAAGTCTTATTGTAAACGGGGCTCATTGTAAAATTGGTATGCTACTTGTTTTGCAAGGTATGGTTATAGAAAGTTATTTTCTAAAATTTTTGTTCTTCATTTGTCATTTCGTACCGTTTACAGTATTGTGTGCTTCTTGTTCATTAATTTATTTTTGTCACTGATCGAACCATATGCAGCTATGCAAGGGGAACCCTGTGCTCACAGTATGGTAAACAGTGTTGAGACAGGTTATGATATCAGTTACAAAGCAGGAATTAAGTGCTCGAATAATTCATGAAATTTCGGTGTAAAGCGAACATGCGTACGCTTGGTGAAAATTTTATTTATTACATTTGAAGCTAGTTTAATAATTGTTTTAATAATAATTGTTTAATAAAAGCTAGGTTACAAAATATGTTTATATAACTTTGCAATTTTTACCTAATAAGGTACTTAAATAAGGATTATTTCAAAATAATGGAATAAAGATTATTACATGAATTTTTGGATAACCAAATAAACACATATTTCATTTCATAATAAAGGTTTGAATAGATTTTGAAAAGCTTATATACCGTCAGGAGATATATTTTCTTTTACAGAACAGTGGCAGGTATAAATCATATAAGGAGGTCGTAAAACGTCGTGGAGATATTAGGAGAAGTAAAAAATGGCTATTCCAATGCGTAGAGCTATGAACGAGAATAACGCATCTTCAAAGAATGTCGAGAAAGGTTTGCCTGTGTACCCGTAAGAACCGCTAAGTTCGTTTCGCTTTGTGACGGCGTGCGTAAAGGGTTCGAATCGTCGGTTTCGGATCAAGGTGAAACGGTAATGGACCCATGTACTTCGTCAAGAAGTCTTATGAAACCTGGCTTCATACCTTAACATCATTTTCCAAATATAAAAATCTATATTTATTTAGGTATTCTTCGTTTACAATACAGTCGTACAATCGATCCTGTACTTAAAATTTTCTTTTTAATTTATCATTAAATTAATGAATTTAAATAATTATACATAGAAAATGAAGGTAAATATTTGCTATCATAACACTGCATCAATTTGAATAACTAATGTTTCGTAATAAAATCTATAATTAATATTTTAAAATGCAAATCAAAATTAAATGATATTTAAAATGATGTTATGAGATTTAAAATGATACTTATAATTTGTTAATTTACATTTATCATTTAATTTTAGGATTGTCATTTTATATTAACATATTGTTTTAAGAATTTATCTAGAAATATTTCTGTATAGTTATGATTTTTTATATTTTATATGGTATTATAATATAAATGGTATGCAAGTCAAAAAATAAATTAACATTTAGGCAAATGCTTTTATTATGAAAGCTTCTACTTTTAAAATATAATCTATTTTAAAAATGAGAATAAGATAAAGTATTTGAATATATTAGTTTAACATTTACTGTATTAATTTACATATACATACTATTTACATATACATACGATTTCTACTTTTACGAAGTTATGGAAATGATATTTTAAAAATGTTTATTACAGATTTTTTTTATTTATAAATGTTCACACACTGACACACATACATACATATATGCACACATATATTTCTTAATTATAGAAGAGTATACTTAAGTATATTTTTATTTATATTATATTTTTAATACTTTTTACCTTAGTCATTTTCATTTCATTGAAAGAATTGTATTTTTTAGTGTTACATACTAATATGACTATTCGATTAATTAAATAATTTCGTAAAATTAAATTTTACGAAAAATACAAAATAATGTAATTAATTTAAGCTTCTCTTTCTTTTTTGCATCAATTTGACACAAAATTTACGCACTAGAAGATACACACTAGAAGACTTATATATATTATTTAATTTGACTCTATCTGTCTATCTCGTATCTCGTATGCCTGTTACTGGTTTTTATAATAAAATATACCATGTCCAATTTATATGTTGATATTTGCTGAATCTAAAAATATAAAAACACTTCTAATTAAATAGTTTTTATTCTATCTCCCTTCGTCTCTTGCCCTTATTTTCAGTTTTAAAAAGTAATCTTGCATTAAAAATATATCTGTACATTAATAAGACCCATAGTGGTTGTAAAATTCCTTAGTATCAATTAGTTGATTTTGAAATGTAATCAAGATAACAAAGAAGAACAAATTTTCGAAAAAAAGAGAAAAAGTTTCGAGAAAGAGACGGTACTATTTATTTGTATATTATCGATTTATATTATAATAAATACCGACAATAATTGAAATAAGAAAATTAAGAATACAATTGGTTCTTAATACAAAAGAAATACAAATATATGTAGATATTTATGTATGAATGATAAATTTAATTAGTTATTTATTACTTTAAGTTATTTTATTTTCATAAAATTTTATTTTATTTCTAAGAGTAATAATTTGGAATAAATACTTTTTCGAAAATTTCAAAACATAGTCAACAAAACATTATAATTTTATGATATCTATTCAAAAAATTTGAAATTTTCTTAATAAACACAATAGGATAATATTTTATTAAATATATTCTCACAGTGAATTTTTAAAATAAGTAAAAACTAGTTAAAGATAATTTCATGTTTATTAAAAATAAAAATTGTTGTGTTCCAAATTTATTGATTTATAAAAATATTTAAATACTAGAAAGAATTGAATATAAATTTTAAAATATTAAAATATAATTTTACTTAAACTTAAAAAGGTTGAAAGAATATTTTATATACTAATTTAATTATCTTCTACAAATAGTTTGCAATTTGTCATCTTTAAAATATCAAATTTGAAGAAATGTAAGTATTGGAAAAATTTATGTTACATTCATGTATAGTATATATTAAATTTTCTAATTTATCGGATATTAAAGCGTCAATTACATCAATTACAGCGATTCCAAAAAAAACTTTTTGTTATAATACCGAAAATGTCTGAAGGGAGATGTTAAGTAAGAATTTAATATATTTAATACTTTTTTTTTGAAAATAATTCTCTTTTGCTATAATTTAGCTAAATTTAGAATTTCATAAAAAAAATAATTTTTTGTTAAAACAATATTTTTGTAAGTTTGTATTGCATGAAAAATCGTGATGTTTTTCAATTTCACGTACATACTGCACATACTTTGCAACAGTAAATATTGAAATTTTAAATATCAGATTATGTAGTTTGTGTAGATATAAGAAAATATATTTATATTTAAATATGTGAATAGTACAGTATTAGAATACTTGCATTGCTAGTGACACCTGTCAACTATGTATTATTGTCGGATAATTAAATATTTACATTGCTTAATTACTACTTTTTTATTAACAATATGCGCCTATTTAGAATAAGAAAATTATTCATTCTGCTGCATACTCGCCTTTATTTTTATTGAAGAAAACGAATTTTTCACTCTAGGTATATATGCTGTATTAAACATGTATTAAATATATGTAGTATTAAATAATTTTATTTTAGCATCTAAAAATAAAATTTTACTGGTTTTACTTGAATAATCCTGTTATTAATAACATTGCAATAACTATGTACATATTTGCATTAAAATATTTGCAAGTCATCAATATTTTTTATATATTAAATGTTTATAACTTCATCTTTATGTATTTCAGAAAGTATAACATATTATACGAAAATTATAATTTTTATATGTATATATTAAAGTTTACAAAAATGTTTCATATTAATAAATTAAGATTTTTAATTTATTTTATGATATCCATAATCTTTTCTAACTATTTTGTTTTAAAATAATATTAATGACATAAAAAATATTTATCGTATTAATTCAAGTACAGACCAAAGAATTGTTATTAAACTTTACGGAACAGAGATAAGTTTTTCAAACCGAACGCTATGAAAGTTTTTTAAAGCTCAGAATTTTTGTTATAACTTATAAAATTTCAAATATTAAATTGATCTCTTATTATAAATATTTTTATTATTCTGGAAGATTAATTATGAAAAACTATTGACACTAATTGGTATAATAATTATAAATACAAGAACCTCAACGAGTCGCGATTGGCAGAAAAATGGTTAATTTATGAAATGAAACATCAGTGAAAAATGGTAAAACGATAGGGTGGAAAACAAAAAGAGTCTGGTACCGAATGAAAAGTACTTTCTCACGCTCTTAGTGATACGAGTGGGCAAGTAAGTGCGTAGAGGCGCACAGACAGCAACCAATATGCTCATATAGCCCGTGGTGAATGCGAGAGAAATAAAACTCACCGTCTTGAGGGGTATCAAGTAGCGGCTACGACGCAAGAGGGCCGATGTTAGCCGCACAAATCACTTCTCATCACAATTTGCCTCCGTTGAGGCCTGTCGGGTCATCGTAACTGCGCTGTCAATGCAGAACGTAAAGAGATGCTCGTCGAATGTATCTTTCGCACTTTTGTACAATGATCATGAATATTCGTGATTATCAGCTTTTTATTGCGTCTAATTCTCTTTTCTTGTTATCTAGTGGTCACCTCTGTTGTTCCGTTTTATTTTTTTTAGCACGTAGTGCGAGAGAATGAGAAATAAAGAGGTTAGAATTAGAGAGAGAGAGAGAGAGAGAGAGAGAGAGAGAGAGAGAGAGAGAGAGAGAGAGACAGACAGATAAAAACAACAAGACAGAAAGAGCCAGACCTAGAGAGAAAGAAAGAGAGCGAAAGAGACGTAACTGGTGTTCTCGTACGGACGTTCTTGGAATTTTGCCACGAACCCACGCTAATCGGCACAAATCTTCCCGCGGGCCAGAACTACTTCGACGAAGAATTCCTTGGGCTCGCAGGATGTACCAAAAACTCGAAAGCTTGAAAACTCGCCAAGCACTGCGAATTGCACCTGGCTAAACTATCGTCACTTCACGCGCTCTCATAATTTCTCACTTTTGCTCGATCAACCAAACACACTGAGACCGAAATAAACTCGATGTAGAAGGTCAAGAGAATAGAAGATGTTAGCTTTTGTAAAGAAACACAAATTTGTTTTGGGATTATTGGTTCTTGCATATGATTATATTTGGACTTAAAAAATGATAAGGCAACTAGTTTTTGTGGACGCTGGTGCTTTCGGCGCTGCGTTTTACTCGTAGAAATATGCACTGGTAAATGATTAAAAAATAATTAAACTTGATTCTCTAGAATAATTAATCTGAAAGTCTAATCGAATTAAATATTGGTCATTGTTGAAATCTTATTCTCTAATCAAAATTACTAACTGATTTGTTCGTTTTCTATATATAGAATTAGCGTGAGAAACAAATAACACAATAAATGAGAGCAATTTTTTTCCTTCGTCTAATGCACAACACCAGAATAGGAATTAAATGGTTTATTCGATAGAAGCTTATGTAAACATTATATGGCAGGGACGCTATCAGTGGGCGATTAACTTTCAGTTATTTTATCGGAAATTAGTATCAATTGTTCACATATTGCAAGACATAAGCAGACACTCGCGAAAATAAAGATGTACTACAAGCTAAAATCCATGTGTGGCATAGAATATATACCGTTTGCTTTCACTAGCACGTTGTACAGATGAAATCGGCACTCGCGTTAAGGTACTCGAAGCGCTTGCGCGCACACGCTTGTTCCCACGTGCTCGTGGTGTCGGCGTCGCGACGTCGACGTCGTGCTATCGTCGTTAACGATCCATTAAAGTGTGTTGAGACAAGCATCATGTATGTTCTTCGTCCTCGTCATTCTTGCGTTTAAACGTAGTCCACTAAGTATAGGTTTCATGCAGTAACGTTGACGATTATGCAAACACTGAGGTTGGAAGAAAAAGATCACTTCGATCAGAAAATACGCTACAATTATCTGAGTATTGTCCGGGTGTTTTAGAAAACAATTGGCATGACAATATGTATAAACCAAAAGAAGAAGGAGCTCCAGCTCACCAGAGGATGACAATAATAATGATATAACAATAGACCGTGCGTTCTCCGCTGGCTCAGATCTTACACTGAAGACGAAGGTACACATACACATGTGTGGTTCTCGACTTGAGAGCTCTGCCAGCCCGGTGCGGCTCGGCAGTCAGCTCAGACCAGCAGGTAGGTCGCTCAGCACGAGCGAGAGAGAGAGAGAGAGAGAATATGGTGAAGGAGGTGGGGAAGGATGAAGTGGTGGAGGAGGTGGAGTGGAACGCGGTGAGCAGATAAGAGTGGGGATAGTGTACCCACACATTCATCCTGTGACTGCCTCTCTTTCTTCGTTGAGCTCGAATCCATCGACGGAATTTGAAGCTGACGAAGAAAGAAATGAGAGAAACATATCACACACGTGTTCTCTCGCTCGTGCGTTAGTGTATACACGTACAATTCATTTATATACATATCAGCACATTTGAGTGAGCCCATGAGGAGACAAGGGCTTCGTTTTGTATTCGCTACTTGTAAAGAGAGATAGAACGAGAGGGAGAGAGAGAATATGTGTATGCCAAGTTTGTTTCACTAATATTAAGCGCATTGTCCTTTAAAGACAGTGAGGTGAATAATCTCGAATTATGATTTTAATATATTTCCTAAAAACTATAATATGATGTATGATTCAAAAGATTTATAGCAATTCATTTTAAAAGACAATTTATGTCGATAATTATTAATAATAAATTTTAAAACAAAATATAAAATAAATTCATAAATTAATATATAGAGAAAAATGTGAAAAAAAATATAAGCAAAAATTTTTAGTGGATTTGAAGTGAAAAATTTGAAAAATCTTTATAATCATACATGACAAATCCTTATAACACTCTACAGTTAAAAAATCCAATGACTTTTGGAATGACCAAAACACGCTACAAATAAATCTGAATCCGCTGAATGCAATGTAATGTAAGCGTTTGTATCTCGACTCGTTACTTATTGATCTAGAAGCTTCCAACTACGGACTTGAAAAAAGAGATTAGAGAAACCAAAGATGTATGCAGTTTCTTCGACGTTCTCCGTTTCTTTTCCTTTTCGATATATTGCATTTGTTTTTTACTTATCTTTGCTTTGCTCTCGATTACGCAGGGCAGGTAGCTCTTCATGAGACAGGTTGAGGGAAAGAGCGAAAATGAGAGAGAAGAGTTCGGCACACGAATGCGATGCTCACAGGACTCACGAAGGGGAGATCCACAGAAAGACAGGTCTTACGGTCGGTAAACGAGTGAGAGAACCATCACAAAGAGTGAAATAAAGAGATAGAAGGACGGAGAGTGGAGGTATGAGTGAGCGAAAACGTTAAATAGTGGGGAAGTGTCCGCTGCTGTTGCTGATGCTGAGCTGTCTGTATACTTCATGTAGTTATATTCTATCCATTGCTTTCTCGATCTCTTTTTGCAATCAAAAAAGAAAGTCGGAAAAAAGAGAGAGGAGACAAATGAAAGAAAATGGTAGTAGGTACTATGATCGATGAGATGAAGGCAGGCATAGTAGTATATGCGATATTAATCTGTCATTCCATTCTCTTTTTTTCTATCTCTCTCCTTGTCTTCACTAACTAACTTTTTTCTCACTGCTATTTTATTATCCTAATAATCAAGGAAGAAATCAACAATTAAAGTGAGAAAATTATGTTTAAACAAAACAGGCAATGATTGGGTGATAATTAATTTTTCAACTAAATGGATATATTACTTAATGAGGTATGTGTAAATTTTTTTTTCTATTCAAATTTTAGATTCTAAATTTCTTCCATATGGAATGGAAATTTTATTCACATTTACCAATAAGTAATTAACTGTGCAGTTGTACTTATTTATAATGTGTAAGCATACTTTAAAATACGTTAAGTGTGTGTTGTCTTTAATATACAATTTATATTATAAATTGTAACGATGAAAAATATTATTAACATATGCTTATAAACAAAATATTTAGGTGATTAATAAAACGTGATTTGGTGGTGTCAATCTTTTAAATCTTCAATTAAGTGTGTGTCAACGATAAAATAATTGTTCAACCAAATAAATTGATTAAATGATAGAGTATGAAATGTATATCTACAGATTAATTAAAAAATAGAATCTATTAAATAATTATATTTTATTTATTCATTAAAATTTTATTTAATAATTTAGTAGATACTTTTTTTAATAATGAAAGCGCAACTAATTTTATTTGCACTTTGTTTTTATTAACAAACTGAATAAATCATTTTATAAATTAGATAGATATAAATAGATATAATGGTATATGAGAAAAATTAGGAATCTGTTATGGTCGATAGATAGAAAAATTTTTGGTTTATGTAGGAGAAAATGGAAAAAGCTATAATTGCTGTTATAAAATTGTTGCGAAATTTACACAATACAAAGCACGTCCATTTTAAATGGTCATTCTCCTGGGATCGCTTTATCTATACTAATGTCTGAATTTCACATAGTACAACAGCAGCACCCGATTGGTTTACCTGTCATCTCCTTTTTATCTTTTGCAACACATTCGTCTCTAGCAATAGCTCTTTTTGTCTCTTTCTATTCAAAGAAATCTTTTTTTATCCGTACGTACTTCTTCCATCTCCTTAAATTAATTTCTATTTTTTCGTCGAATGTTTACTGTTTCGTGATTTTTGCGAAGTACGTGTATTTTATAAAATGATTCTAACAATTTTAAGTATTTACAATTAGTAAATTTATGTGCATCTCAAATGGTTTATAAATTAATAATGTTTATGTCTAAAGTAAATGATATAATATATATCTATATATTTACCATATAAATATATATATTAATTTATTTACAATATAATAAAAAATATATATACATAATAAAGAAGTTTTTTAAACTTATAAAAATCGGTATTGAATAAAATGATAAATTTTCAATCAAATTTCAATGTGCTTTGTTTAATATTTATTTAAATTAATATTTTATGGAATTTAATTGAAATAATATTTGTATAAGTATTAATTATAAAATTAAATCAATTAATGATCTTGATAATATAAGATTAGAAAATTCTTTAAAAAAATTAATAAAATTAGTATGAATCACATGTATTTTACATTTTAGCATTAAATTGTTTAGAAGGGATATTTAAAGAATTACCATGATTGAAATGGATTCACATTGAAAATAAGTATCTTCGATTTTACATTAGAACGATCTGCTTAGATGTTTAAATATTAAGTATGACTTTTTTAAATTAATAACTTGTTAATATATAGGTTTTGTTAATTATTACTTTTTTATATAATATGCAAAATTTTGAATTTGAGTGAGTCAAAGTAATGCAAAGTTACAAGATACATATAAATGGATGTACTTACCTATAAGTACTGTATATTGTATGTACTTAACTATACTATACCTATAGTTTTATGCTTTTATTCATAAATTTGTTGAAAATAATTATATTCGTAATATTTTATTATTATACGTAATATTTATCTGATGAATAACTATTAGATTTATATACATTTTTTAATAATTAATAAAAAAATATTATGAATTATATTTCATAATGTATGATATTGAAATTAAAATAAAAAACATGTTTATTTATACATAATAATTGGTCATCATTATTGTACTTAAAATCTGAAGGTATAAATATTTAATAAAAGTTTTTATGGATAATTTAAAAAAGAACTAATTAATAACGTTAAAATATAACTTGAAATATTTTATGAGCTAAGTCCATTAATATAGATGCTAAAATAGAAATAAAAATACATAGGTATAAAATTATATGAAATATTATCTTTGGATAAATAACGAAATCCTTGATTAATATAGATGAGGTTTCTTGACTTATCATCCATTAAATTGTATCATTATTTAATCTAAATTTTTTTTCTTTTACATCTTCCAAACGTACATAGTATTCCCTATCTCTCTTTCTCTATCCATTTATCTCACTCTCTCTCTCTCTCTCTCTCTCTCTCTCTCTCTCTCTCTCTACATATCTTTATATCTCACTTTCGCTCTCTCTCTATATCTCTCTAAGGTGTATCATGAAAAATCCTGTATGAAGTCAACCGTAAATTATTGTATTCAAAAGAACTATGAATTGTTTTACGTAAAAGTGGCGTCAGTGGCGGCGACTAGTAGTCTACCTGCCCACTATCTTGTCCCTCCCTAAAAGGTTTAATCGTTATGCCACGCTTAATCTATGTACTATCGAGCCCACTCTTTGTATTCTCGATTTTTCTGTATGCAACTTTTATAATCAAATCTACTCATTCATTTGTAATATCATAAATATAGAGTGTGCTTAGTATTATAGTTGCATAGTTATAGCTTTTCTTTCATTTATTTTATTGTTATTTGTGCAAAAAATTTAAATTCGATATCAATTAATTATTGATGTAAATTTAGTTGACTCTTCTTTAACATCTATTGTTAAAATATGATATTAATACTATATTATTAATATTTTAAAAGGAAATAGAAGGTTTAAATTGAGTGAATGGTTTGAAGTTTAAAGTAAGCTAATTCTAAATGCAACAAAGAAATTTATCATTAATCAGAATAAATACTAAATCAAGATTCTTATAAGTATATATTAATAAATAATTGTATAATTGTTATATATTTTGTTATACGTTTATTTGAAGAAAATTCAAGTATATTTCAGAAATTTTTAGACTTAAAGTAATAAACGTTAATACATATAAGTTTCACAATTTTTCCTTCTTTTTGATTAATCAAATATAAATAATTTTTTGAAGTATTTTGTAAAAGTAATAATTTTTAATATGAGTCATTAATGTGCGTGTATTAAATTTTTATCGTATTTTGTTTCAAAAATCCAAATAGTTTACAAATGTCACACAAAAATATTTCTTTATGGGAAGAAAAATTAAAATCAATATAATTAAATTTAGTATTTTATAAAATCTTAAATATTAAATATTAACATACATTAAATACATATCTATTATTTAATAATATAAAAAATTTTTATTAGGATACGAAATTATGGATGTTTTATGTTTGCAAATAATACCTTCCCAACAAAATTTATTCATACCTATGTACTTTTATATTCATGTTAATATCGTATAATAATCGAATTATAAGAATATTTTTTAATTTTAAGAGATTACTATTAATTAATTAACGTATATAAAGAATTTTAAAAATGATAATTCCAAAACATTTTTATGTTAAATTGCTAATCGATTATATATATTTTTTATACAATGTAAAATAATAATTTGATTATTAAAAAATACAGATTAATTTAATAAAAAAATGATGTATCGATATTACAATTTAGTTTAGCTGAATTAATTATTTGAATAGAATATTTTGATAGTTTCGTTTAAAAATTAAGTCTAATAAAATTAATTTAATTGGTTGATTTATGTAGAAGTTTTGATTATCTGAAAAAGGATTTTTTTTTACACACAATATTATAATAAACGTTCTTTGTTAAATATCTTTTGATAATTATTAACTGACTACTTCCTGAGTAACTAGAATTATTGAATTTTATTTTTATATATTTATAAATAGAAACGTGTCATTCAAAAAGAAAATTATTGCACATTTTTCAAGCAGTTACAAATTTTTTTTTAAAATTTTGTACTACAAGATTTTTGCAAGATAATGAATTACATTAGCATCAGAATAAAAAAAAACTTTTTGATTGAAACAAATTATTTATATTTATTAGTTTATATATATAGTTTCTTGTGCAAATCTGAAATTGCTATAACTTCATACATATTATGTATGAAATTACATTAAATTAATTTATTATTTTGAAAAATTCGATATCGTACTACTTAAGGGAGTTCTAAAATCATAATTATCTACTTACATTATTATAGACTGCACATTTGCATAACCATAATGGACATCCATTGTTCTTTTAGTCATATCAATAACGGATACATATATTTAAATAGATTGATAAAGTGCCATACAAAAACACCCCTCTGCTCTATAGTAGGAAAAATTGTTTAAACTTTTGTAACACAAGTGAACGAATTAAATATTCAAAAGCAGAGAAGAAGCTTCATATAATATACTCAATTGGTACAAAAATACCGAAGTCTGGAATCGAGAGAAGGTAGAAAGCACTGATCAGGCGGAACTGTCAAGGGCGACTGTCGCAATTTCATCTCGAGTGGGTGTGAACATGGGTCGTCTCCTCTGGCCCCGCGGCTACAAGTTGGAGCGCAACGCTAACATAAAGAGACAAGGGGGTAGCCGCGAGGAAAACCGAGCCTACCGCAGTGACACTTACCGGCAAAGGACCAGATCTTTGTCTGTCCGATGTACCAAAGCTTCCCCTCTCGTTTGCGTGTCTGGTACGTGCTCGGCTGCATCAAAAAGCGAAAATGCGCAAAACGTCCATTCGGCCCGAGCACCTCGATAATTCGATAAAGTGTCCTCTCATTACCCTATTGATTGGTCCATTGTGTAATGCTTCGACTAGGGTCTTCCCTTTTCTCTCACCTTACACAGGCATACAAATACACGCACATATACTTCATCTCTTAGGAGTAAGAGTTGTGGTTCCTTTGCTTCGCGCCCTCACCCTTACGCGCAGGTCCATAAGTGCCGAAGTACGTTAGTCTCGAAGAGATTGTTTATACGTGTGACATTGTGCGGGGGTCGAAGCGGGCGATTTTGCCGGACAGCAACTTGTAGTCCATCGTGGTGCTATAACACAATATCTTGTGACGAAAAGCAGGCGACTGTGCTTCTTCAGGCTACATATCGCCCCTGGCTCTCTTGGGAGATGACCGATAGATGAAAGGTGAAAGATGCGTCTGTCGGTGACTCATAGTCCTGGACAGAACACCGTAAAGATCGAATAAAATATTTTTCTTCATTCGGTGCCTAATTTTTGTCTATTGTTTTTCAAGGATTGTATAATGTATGATAATTTGTCTCAACTTTTTTATATAATAATATTAAGTATTTATGAGTAATTAAGAAATTTTAAATATTTTGTACTAATGAAATATATTTTTCATGGAATACGCTTATACATTACAGGATGGTAATGAAAATTAAACTTGTTTGAAAAAAGACTCGGATACTTTATTAGGAATCAAGTAATTATTTAAAACAAATTCGGGAAGATAAATAAATATATACTTATATATTAAATGACAGATCACGATTTTAAGCGAATTATAAATCATTTAAATGAATAATAAAATTATTAGCGAAATATAAATCACAATATTTATAAAAAAATTAGTATTACTAGCTATGTGAGGATGTGCGCGCGCACGCGCGCGCATACTTGCGTGTGTATGTCTAATTATTCACAGCTTGCTCTTTTCTAATTATATTGAAATTTTTAATTATTAGCAGCTTACCAGGTATCACTTATAAAATCAAAGTAATTATAAAAGAATCAGTTAATGTTAATATAGTAAAATAAAAAAATTACTTATCTAGTTAAAGGAACCTAATTTAATTCTTTGTAATTAAAAAAAAATCGTTCATTTTAGTAACATGATTACTATTAATATTTATTATAATTTTTTAAATACTTGATATATAGAAATAATATTTCCACAAGATATAAAATTTAAAAATAATTTGTTTCTAATTAAATATTAAGTAGCTTTGTTAACTGAAAAATTTATCTTTAAAAATTTATTTATATAAAATATAAACATTTATATTATATATTATATAAATGTTATATATATATATATATATATATATATATATATATATATATATATATATAATATAAACAAAAGCAAAAGTGATTCTGTATCTAATATTTATTAATATCATTTTTCCATGTATATACATATATGTGTGCAATTATTTGCATAGTAATTGATTTTTTTATTTTTTATTTTTAAAAAAATTTGATATAAATATTTATAACTAATATTCTTTCAATATTTTTATCTATAGATATTTATTTATATTGGAAACTAAAAATATTTAAGAAAAGAAAACTACTGAAATTGGTGTTTATAAAAAGTCAGTTTTTTAGTTAAAAATTAATGATGTGACTGAAAATTTATAATTTACAAGTTTTTATTGAAAAATCAGAACTTTTGTTACAGATTTAAATCTAAATTTTATGATATTGTGCTGTACTATTTAAATACTTTACATATTTCCATTTAGTTTGAATATCATTTAAAAGAATATTTTTAATAATTCGAAGACTTATGAAATTTAATGTAGTAAGAAATATAAATTTATTTGAAAAAATAATGAAGGTGGTATAAGATAAACGAAAAATTATTAGTAAAGGGCCATTTACATGTGCATTATAATTTAAATTTTGAAATTATCACTGGCATATATTTATGCAGACTAAAGCTAGCTTTACGCGAGATTTTCCGTCTCCCAAACGGAATCTCTAAATCCTCATCTATCACGGAGAGTCAGCAACCAGATTTCATACTAGCTGCGTAAACATTATTTGACGAGTGATCGATTATGTACCTGTATTTGTAAGAAATACAGATTCTGTGAAAACAAAGAATATAAAAAATTGAAGAATGACACAGATGTCGCGTATCCTAATTGAATCATCAGGTGACAGACCGAGGATTTGTTCTTTGCGTTGAGTGTCCTAATTAATAACTTGGCAAATAGTAACACATTCGTAATTATTACACTAAGTATCTGATGCTGGTTATATTATTTTATTATTATTTGAATAAATAATTATTTTAAAGAACCTAAGAATATATTATTTTATAGAAAATTGTAAAATTAACGAAATTATGAACAAAGATATTCAGTAAAATAAAAGTTTATATTTTGATTCTATAGAAATTGTTTACTGTTAATTTATATTGAAAAATGATCCATACAAAAATCTAAATAATCTAATATAATGGTATATATTTAATACAAAAGCATTATTAAATGAAATTTAAGCACAGCTCTAATTATTTATATATAACTAGACATTGGGATGATTATCTAAATTTAATTTCTTAAAGTTGAGTACGTTTGATTACGAGTTTCCATTTCTGTTTCCTTCTATTTCTCTTTGCCGTTCTCTCTCAGTCTCTCTCTCGCTTTCTCTTTTGGGTGAAAACTATGAAAACAACATATGATGTGTAGTTTCATATAGGTTGATAAGTATACTATTGTGTAGTTGCAGAATATATCTGCAACTTCTGACTGCTTGAGCAGATTGCTTCTTACACTATTTATTTTACTCTGATTGACTTGAGTTACAGTGTGTATCCCTATCTTCCAAGTTATGACTTGAGTTCCGAAGTTTGCTGGTTCAGTTTTGATCGATTTGCATGAGATCGCCAATTGCATACTTGCATTTATATATGAAAGTAATGAAAAAGAATGAGCCGACACTTTTTTGGGAGTAGTTTCCTATTTTTTTCCAATGAGTGCTGTATTTAACGTTTATGTTTTTTCATAAATTATACTTTTTACTATATATTATATTATAATTATTCAATAGATATTTAAATATTTAAGATACTTATTTTAATTAATTATGTAGCTAAATATTAATAAAATTCGTAATGTGAATAAAATTTCACATTGAATTACATTTTATTAGGTTAATTTTCATTGAACAATAAATAATTATAACAATTATAATTATAATTATTATTATAATTATCATTATATTATATTATAATTATAACAATAAATAAATAAATAAATATATTCTAATTTATTATTAAATATACTTTACAAATGATAATATATACAGTAAAGTAGTGTACTATAAAAAATTAAGATTTATGTAATAAATATATTTTTATGATTTGAATTAAATCCGAAGTGATAAATATAAAGATACATTAAATTTTTAATTGGTTGTATTGAAGATAAATATTAATATTGTAATGTGAAATTTATTATTTTCAGTATGTATATGATATTGAGAAAAATGGTTTCATAAAATCCAGTAGCGGCTTCCAATACAGCCCACTCGCATCCTTATATATAAAAATAAAAAACTTACACGAATATATTTCATTAGAACTAGTTGTAGACGATTGTCGGTATCAATAACGTCACAGTTTGAATTATTGACTATTCAGGCTTCTCCTGAAAAGTTCTTATCTTTTATATACCGCGTGAATGACTGATGTGCAACGCTTCATATATTACAATTTAGAATAACGTTCTTGTATGAATGGTACTTTTATACAATGTTTTAAACAATATCACTTTTTTTTTAAATCAAAGCAATATATGCAAACGAATTATGTAAAAATTATTCGATCAGTTAATTGGAACTTTAATGATTTTAATTTTATTAAATCATTTATTATTATTTATTAAAGAATATATAATTAATTTTTTTAAAGTTTTTACCTACAAGTATAACAAATTACAATTGTGCATATATATTTGATTAGAAAAGCAAAAATAAAATTGACTGTTAAGCTGTTTTAATATTTTATGATTATTATTTTTTAACAAGTTATTGCACTGATAATAACTTATATAAATTATATAAAAATTAAAACAATATTAAATAGCTTATTAATGTACTTTTCTATTATTGTATTTAAAAATTACCTAAAATATATTTTATATAAAATATAAAACAATGTTAAATATATTTTTAAGTTATTTTAATAAATATCTCGTGTATTATCACTTATTAAATGCAGTAGGAAATAAAATAAAGCTATTTCAATCATTATAAATAAAATAATTAAGAATTTATTAATAATTATTGCAAATATGAAAGAAATTATGAATAAAACTTTCTCTTTAAAGCTTGTTATTAAGTAGTTACAAGAATCTAATTATTTAAATACTGACTAAACTATTATTATTATATTAATATAGATTAATTTTCAGTTATTTATAATTATAATTCAAATAATACATATAATTCAAAAATAATTATTACAATTTTCAATGATATTAAAAGTAGATACGTGAAAATTTTCATGGTTAGAACAAGCGGTAATTTATCTTGGAGTCAAAAGACGATTAGTGCAGTTTTGAATGTTTTTTTAAGAAGAGAAAAAATTACGTACATCGAAGACTGCAGCTTATAAAAAAACGAGATATATAGCAAAAATTGAAAAATTAAACATTATAAAAAGAAATAAGATTCAAGAAATGGCTAGACAGATGATCTGTAAGAGAATCTGCATAGGCGGCAACGTTAATTTTTTTTTTTGCCAGTTCTTATAAATAGACGGATAATCATTCAGGATTTATGGTAACTACGGATTATCAAGTTGTACTAGGGTATATATTTCATATAGCGACGTTACCTTATTTCAGTGGAGGAAATACCTGTTTTGTCCATGCTTCAGAAAGTGCATCCACTAGAATGAAAACAGAGAAAAAGAGAGTCAAAAGGACGAAGAGAAAGTGTGTATGAGAGAGAGAGAGAGAGAGAGAGAGAGAGAGAGAGAGAGAGAGAGAGAGAGAGAGAGAGAGAGTGAGAGCGAGTGTTTGTTGTGTGCGAGTGAGAAGGGGGTGAGAAAAAGATTAGGAGAAAGAATTCATGCATCCCTATATGCATCCAGATACAGTTTGCGCAACAAACTGCCGCAATAGTAATCGTGTCCATGTGACGCTCCAAACAGAGTCGAGTATGAGGGGATGAGGTTGCTAAAGATAAACAATGACAGCTAATAAATTGAAACTTGTTGGAAAGATGGATATAAAGTAAAAGTATAATAGGAGAGCAGAGAAAGAAAGACATAGAGAAAATATCATACAATTTCAAATAATTCCCACGTTGTAGTTCTCATTAAAAACTGGACTACCATTTTCAGTTTTCTTTGGTTTCTCGCTAATCGACTACAGAGACTAGTATTCTTATTGCTTTATGAATCTAAGAGAAATTTCATTTCGGATTAGATTTATATATAGTCAAATGCAAGACATTCAAAATTTGCATATGTTTAATGTAATAATATTTACATTTGATAAGTTAAAGTACAAGAATTATTTTCGTCGAATTAATGAAAAATTGTTGTTTAAATAATTTTTAACAAATCTTAATATTGATTTTAATTAAAAATAATTTTTTTTATTTCAAATTAATATTTATTGCTGTTTATATTTTTGCTAATTACAATACTTTTATTGAGAATTTTTGAATTACTATTTAAGATATGAGTTATTATTTAAGACGCTTAATTGAAGTTTAAATTAATTATACAATATTATTATGTATTTTATTGCATGATATATATAACAATTATAGGTACTTAATATTTATTTCATTATTTTCAAATTAAAATAATATTAAGAAATATTATAAAATCATAAAAATATAAATGTTTGATAAAATTGTAATTTGAAGTAAATAATTATTTTTAAAATTATTTTGTTTAAAGCTTATTATTTATTAAAACTTTGAAATTTTATTATACATTTTATTATACTTCTTTGTTGATATTTATAAAGTATTTAATTAAACAAATAATTTATAATGTTTACCCACTATGAACGAAGTTTTAAAATACTGAAATATAACTATAAATTTTCATTGTTCTATTAATATTTAATATTTGATCAATTTATAAAAATATTTTCTGTCAAACTTATTGCTATATGGTTTTCTGAATATTAATTTCAGAAACATTATTCTATCATTTTTATAATAAAATAACCATTTTAATTGTATCGTTTAATAAATATAATAAACATATTAAATGTATCGAGAACAATAATCAAAATAATAATTATACATTTCAAAATTATTTAAATAACATAACAAAAGGTAAGTTTTATATAATAATTTTTGTTATATTTTAGTTCTTTTCAAGCAACTAATTTAACCTAATTTTTACAAAATAATAATTAAATAAATATACAAAATTTTATTTTATAATTTTTGTTTCATATTATTTTTCAAAAGTAACTATTAATAATAAAATTTTTAAATTATAAATAGCTATTAAATTTACAATAAAAAAAACTCAATTTTCCATAAATTAGATACATATAGAATGAACATAAAATAGTGGGTTAATCAGTTGTAATCGATCGCACCAATCAATCGATATCTTCTGTATTATTGCCGAAACTGTCTTTATAATTTTTTTATATCACTTAGAATATTATAGTATCATTAAAGTCGGAGTTATAAGGTACCCTTGATATAACCGAGTGCAATGTGCGATTTGCTTTTCTTTGTTAATCTGCACGTTTCTGAGGTCAGAATGTACGTAGAAGAACGCGATCATATTTTTCATTACAATTTTTAATGATCAATATTTTACTAAGAAATAGAACATGTAACAACCGTGATACGTATGTTGAGGAGCTGGCGTATGTACTTATTATTAAAGTCTGTTAAAATATATACCTAAATAATTATATATAAGCATTTTACAATAGCTTCAATGGACTTTTTTATAAAAGTGAATTTAATATATCATATATATTGATCATAAATCAGTCCTGAGCACAGAATTATTTACGATTATGTTTATTTTATATAATTTATTATCGTTTATCCTTATATTTAGTAAATATTGGTGTATAATAAGAATTGAAGTATAATTACAATTTTGATTACAAAGTTTCGTAGTAAATATTAAGCAATACACGATACAATTTATGTTTAAAACTCTCTGTTAATGACAAACTAAATTACATGATTTATATTAGTTTAAATATTACATACTATTACAGTACAAATATTACAAACCATTAATAAATCATTTTACTAATATTAGAATTTTAAGTTAGCCAGGCTTCTTTCGCAATTTCGATATTATTGTTTACAACCATAGAAGTTTAAAAGAAAATTATTGAAAAATAAGGGACGTATATAACATATATATAATATATAAAGTATATAACAGCTTTATTCTCTAGTAAAATAATCTGTCTAAAAGGTAATTACGTAAATTCTAAGCCTATAGCTTGTATTTTTTTTTATAGTTTTCAAATCGTAGTTATATGAGTATGAGTATGAGTATAATCTTAAAGTTGGCTATGCCATATTATGGTTACTACCATTTATAAAAGTGCTCAGAAGCAACGAACACAGTCCAAGTTTGTCTGGCTTAACACGTAAATAATAAGTAGCTTTTTATTGCAGACGTTGAAATTTTTTGCGTCATATTAGCCATTGTATTGAAAAATTCTGGAATCTTAAAATTTTTTAACTATTGTGAAAAGAAATAAATTGTTCTTTTGCCTGATTGTATAAAAAAATATTACTATACTAATCGTCTAATTTATTACAATAAAATATATCAGAAGTTTTTAAGTTTAATGAAAATTGTCTATCATAGCATTATGTTTTAGTATTTGAATTATTATTGATTTAATTAATATTATTGATATAAGATCTATAAAGTTCTCATTCGAATTTGGTCCTTTTAATACTATATCGTCGTTTCAAATAATTGAAAATTCATTAATAGTATAAATATTTACCGTAATTTTTGAAGTGATAATTATACCAGATATCTATATAAAATATAATCGTAGATTTTAGATTTTTTTTTGTATATCACTAATTAAATTCAAAATATTTGCTACCATTAGTTTAAGTTTCATTAAATTTGACTATCTTTAATAAAACTAAATAATCATATGCTGTTATTAAACATACAGATATATGAGACAGATGTATCGTATCTCTTAATTTTTACATCTTTTATGCGAGAACTTGTGTTTCTCATAAAATATGTACATATTTGAGTTTTGGTATCGTTAGTTTCGGCATTCGCTTCTCTTTGCTACTCGATAATGAGAAAGGGGTAGAAATGCATGATATTGGTAAATGAAGTTATTGATAAGTGACCAAAAAGATATTGAATGTGAGAAATGACTCTAAAAGAAGATGGAAACTTATTTCTGTTTTTTTTCTTCTCTGTTTTGATCATCATTTACTTTTCGATAAACGCTCGGCTTTTTCCAATTCCACTTCATCTCTCCCATCATCTTTTCTGTATTTCTTCGTCTTAACCTTCTCCATTGGCTTTCATATTTATTCTCCCTCTTGCATTTCCTTTTAACTTATCTTACTTTGCTGATATCGTAATCGATGTCGACGTTGCTTTTCGACGTTTTGACGAACTTTCAACGTTTTCTTCGCAATTATATCATGTCTCGTGCATAAATTTCATCTCTTTTTCTTGCTCTTTCTTTCTTAAGGTCTTTCCTTCTTGTGATTTTAATGATTCTTCAAAGCGATAGGAAGTTCACTTTTAGTGCATAAGAGGAAGAGAGATAGAAATAATGGATGAAAATTTCGAGGTAAAGCGTATGAAAAGTCGGAAATTAATGTGATCCTTGACATCATTCGTTCCTTCTTACGCTTCGGTTCAACCGTGTAAGTTTGTCATCGTAGTCTTCGTTTGCAAAGTAATCTTAGCTGAGAATCTTTGCCAGCTACTTACAAACTTCTATTTTGAGTTTTTTGCTCTATCCAAGTTACTACTCGCCAATTTTATGCATTATTTAGGGTGGAAACGCAAGGAAATGTATCTATTGTTAAAGAAAAGAAATATGTATAATTAAATTCACTCTCTCTTTCTTCTTCGATGCATTTCAAGAGCTAATATTTTTACGACCTGCAAAGTTTATGACTGTCAATGAAAAACAAGAGAAGATCAAGATCTTCTTTGGTTGTTCACTTCTTTTTGTATTTCCAAGAGTCCATCACTTTGAGTTATCTTAGCAGCTTATAGAATCGTGTTTCGCAGTAATTAATATTCTATAAGCATGTATATATATTTGGTTGAAAAGTTGAAACGAAAGAGTATGTAAAGAAATGGAGAGAAAAAGGAATGCTGAAAAATATAAAAAAATATAATAAAAGTTGTTGGGAAAGAAGAAATTCACATGCTTGACGGGTTGTATGTGGTATGTGTATATTCATATATATGAGTGTAATGCCAGTCACTTGACCACAAGAAAGATATATCTTCTTACATTTACTTGAGATCTTGAGAGATGATTATGAAAATGGTAGCATGAGAGTAGCTTTAATTACTAACTGTCCTTATTAATTCTTACAATTTTTTTCTACGTTCTTCACTTATATGCACTTTTGGTTACTTCTTTCTTTCTCTTACTTTTTTATGTATAAGTCAACTTTGCTGCATCGTTGCAATGCTCGCATCTTTTCTGATAATAGATCGTCGCTCCTTTTAATTACTCTTATAATTCATTGAGTCTGCATGTGTATTAGGATTACTATATGTTTACTGTGCCTCCAGTCTATGTTATCGATAACACTTTTTCTTTATTAAAAGAATAGTGATGACAGATGTAGAGTACATCCATGAGAAATCTATGTTTTGTATTATCCGTGAGTGAAAAATCACCGCAGATGTAAAGTAAAAAAAAATTCATTTTTAAACAACACTCAAAATACTAACTATGAATAAAATATACATCTATTTTTCTTTTTACCGTTAAACTTAAATCAACTTATAATTTTTTTATAAGTATAATATATAGATAATCATATCTTCATTATTAATAAATCAATATTTTATTCAATTATTATACGTTTAAATTCTTAAAAGCTTACTTTCTTTATTTATTGTGTACAATTATTACATATTAACCTTAACTGAATGTAAATTTTATAAGATTTATAATATAATAGAAATTTAACACAATTAAGCTTATTATTCAACTTTATTTTAATAAATAAATTTTACACTGATAATTTTTTGATGTATATTGTATAAATGCTTTTATATAAATGTGTATCTTACAAAGTATAATTGAATAGAATTTTTAAAGAAAATAAAATATTAATTATTTTAAAAGAAAACTTTGTATCTATAATTTTCAAATAATTAATTTGAGAGCTCAATACATGGATTTTAATCTTTAAATTAAGATAATAGTAATATAAAATTAGTTGTAGAAACTCTATTCTATAAAAATGTATTATTTATTTAATAATTTTAATATAAAAGAACTATCAATATTTTATAAATTATTTTGTTTATTTTTAATAATTAATTAAGAAAAATATATGTTGCATCATTTTTATCCAATATTTTTAATTATTTAAAAATTGATCAAGCACTGATGTAACTTTGAATCTAATTAATATACGATTACATATATGTATATATTTTGCATTTATCATAATGGTTAATTATTAAATCGATAGCCATCCTTTTTAATTTTCTACTTTACTTAATTTACCTCTTAATATGTGTTTTGATTTTGATAATATTTATTTAAATAAGCTTGTCTTATTGCAACTGGGTACAATTATGTACATTTGATACTAATTTTTTTCTTTTAACAGTTCTATGAATATTTTTTCCATTCATGCTTGAGTACCATATAGGGACATATAAGTAGATTTTAGGAACATGCGCGTGCTACTCTCGCTGACACTTAAAGCACTACTAAACACGAACAGAAAATGTGATGCACGGGTAAGGATAAAAAAGGTCATTGTTGTTGATCGGCGTCGTCAGCTCGGTAGTCTTTGTGAGAGCTTATTTAGTTATTCATTCCAATTTATCGTCACGATTGTACTCCTACATAGCGGCGCGTCTTCGTTCTTTCCCTTCCTCACACATATATGTTCTATCAATGTATCTCCGTTCCCTTGTAGACGTTTTCGCGAGCGCGAACAAGGGGTAAAGCGGGAAAATGAAAAGGATGAGTGCGTTGTGGCTACTTGTGAATCTTCACTTGGACGATTGTTCTTAAATAAAAAGTGCGCACACATATTTTCTCCTCTTTTCCTGTCTCTTATTCCGTCTTGAGTGCGTACATGTATATATCATTGACGGAGAGAGAGACGAGAGAGTAAGAGAAGCAGAGAGGAAGGGCGATTTGGTTGGCGCGTGCGTTTTTAAAACAATGTGTTATGGCAATGTACTAGAGTCGTTTGTGTTCGGTGTTTCGCGAACAAATGGGAGAGCACATCCCAGCGGCGAAGGTTGCTGCAGCCAAGACGAACAGTTGGAAGAGCATTGTTCTGTCCTCCACTACTGTTTAAGATTCGTTTCGTATGCTGCTACATTTCATACCCTCGGATGCTGTACTGTCCACGATCGAAAAGACAGAACGAATGAGAAAGAGAAAAGAAGAGATAGAGAGAGAAAGAGAATAGATGCTCTCCCTACGCTGCGAGCAGTTTAAGTTTACGTACCCTTTTTTTCTTTTTACTTCACTTATATTGGTTCATGCTTTCTACTACCAACGAAGTTGCTGCTTCTTTCCTCTTGTTTTGTTTCTACTGAGAAACACATTCGCCAGTGATCTCCCACCTTCTCTTTTCTTCCCTTTCTTCTTTTCACTCTCTCTCCTCTCTCTCTCTCTCTCTCTCTCTCTCTCTGTCTGTCTGTCTGTCTGTCTGTCTGTCTATCAAGTGTACTCCTTTGTTAACCTAACTGGTTCACGTCACATTTCCCTTTTTATTGTTTCTTTTTTTTTATTTTTCCGAACGTATATCGAATCAGGTGAGTATCACCATGAAATGAATAACTGCTATACGGCAGTATTTTATAGACAATTGAATGTATGTTCTCTGTATTTCTATAACTTCTAGCAATATATGTATATTACATGTCTTATATATAGTTTTAAATTATTTGTTTGAAGTTAAGATAGTTGGAAAATAGTTTGGTAAATAGCACCCAATTTTTTTGGACACCATTCTTATATTCAATGCATTATTTTTGTCTTAATACATTTAATATTGTTTAATAAAAAAAATTGCTTTTTATTTATAATATTATTGTACAGTTGAATGTGTTATTAAATTTATAATTTTCAATTAAGTTTTATTATTTTAACGAAATAAAAAATTCATTACGAAAGTCTTCATTTTTTTTCTACAGTACGATATATTGTAATTTTATATGCAATGATTTAATTTAATTTATGATTTGTAATTTAATTCGGTCAATTCATTTGTAAGAATTTTTGTATTAGAATATTGCAGTTATAGAAATATATATATACGAATTTTTATTTATATTACTTATTGGAATGGCATAATTTTATTAAAATTAGATAAATATATACAATTATATTATGGTATTATGTATTATACAATTCAATGCAGTATATAAATTCGAAAATATGTGTGCATTATATTTATTGAAATTGATAATTTATAAAATAAAATATATAATATAATATATGTTCTTAAGATTCGTTGCTGTAAAATATAAATCATACTTATAATATTCTTTAAGCTGACATATAAGAAATTGTTTTTTTCAAAGCATCAGTAAAATATATGATTCGTTGCACGTATACATAGTACGAAGCGTCCTTGTAGATAAGAAGGAGGAATGCATAATACGAGATACAATGAAGAAAAGTTCTTTGAAACTATCGTAATTCCTTGGGAGAAACGTAGTAAGAGTATAAGAGAAGAAAAGCGTTAAACAGGCTTTATTGCAGCTACAGTATTCAGAGTTACGGCAATATTTGTGTCCGGGAAGAACTGCTTCTCTGCAATGGGCTTCGTTCTGATAAACGAACAAGTTGTGTGTAACGGCTAACATCGAGTCGACAGAAGAACAGGAGTAAGGATCTTAGCTGTAGAAACAAGAAGAGGAACATGTGAAGCTTTGAAGAAGACATTAACGAAAATTTGGGTAAATTACTTAGTGTTGTCATTAAAGATCCCTTTATAAGTTTGTAATTTTAAAGTATAAACTATCCCTAAAGTTCTGTGTGTTCTTTTGTTTTCTCTATTTTGATGTGTCAAAATGAATAATTTATTTCGATTCTAGAGATATAGAGGGATATACCCCTAGTATATCCGATCTTGTAATGGCTCTTACATGTTCATATTCGTACATTATATATGTCTCTCTTCGGATCCACATTTACGCACATTCAGCCTCTTGAATGGTTAAAGATGAACTCGGTTACATTTTGTGTTCCATAGCTTGTGCATTTCAACATCTACGAATACACTAGCTGGTATGTGAGAAGGGGGGTGTTCAGTGCACTAGCTGTACTCAAGCGACTGAACATGTCTTGAGATTGAAACACTACTCGGGCTATATCTCAACGGGTTGGTTGGGTGTTATGAGTACCTGCTTGACTCAGTATTACGTCGGAGCGAAGAGAGATGAAGGTAAAAAGAAGAGGATACCAGCGAAGATCGCCATGAAAAAGGTGCAGCGAGAAGAAAGAAGAAAATGAATCAGTCGGCGCGCGCTGTATAACGTGTTCGCATACCGTGGCCCTGTTGAGGGCAGGGGGAATAAAATAGGTGGGACGGGCTGCGCGCGCGAGGGATAAAGTGGGAAGAGGGGATTTTGAGTGGGAATGAGAAAGAAGAGATTAACAGAAAAAAGGACGGGAAGAAAAAGGGGGTGGAGTACATGCGAAAAGAGAGGACGAAAAGGCCTGGTATAGGAGAAAAGAGAGAAAGACAAGAAGGAGAAGAAGATACTAACCGGTGCAGCAGTAGCGCATGCAGTCGCAGCATCGGATCGGAATCGCATATTATCGCGCTTGCTCATGAAACGACGTCGGCAGCTATACTGCCAAAGCCGTATAGAAAGAGAGAACGAGAGAGAGAGAGCAAGATAAAGACGAGATAGAGAGAGAGAACAAGAGATTGAGTGGTTGTAGACGACGGGGCGCAGAGGGGATAAGAAGCAGGTGTATTGGTTAGACTTTATCTTTGTACGTATCTTTTTTCTTCTTGTGCCTCTCTTTCTTCTTTTCGTCGTCTTTCTTTCCTTTACCCTTCGTCGAAGACGTTATATGCCATAATGTGTACGCATGTACATGCGTGAGTATATATAGTATGCATGAGATATTCTTAAGTTTCAGAGCCCGACTGGTTTATATTTGCGTGAGCTCAAGAACCGGCGCGCGAATAATTATGATAAGGCGTGATGCCTTTTCTCAAGTTTTTAAAGGATATCCTCCACTCGTTGTTTCATCTCTTGTTTTTGTTTCGTTATGTTGTGCCTTATTGTTCTGTGGTTAATTGGCTTTTACACTTGGGGTTGTTGTATTACGTTTAAATTGAGTATACTCGTAAAACGGAGTCAAGTAAAAGCTTTTTATACTTAGCTATACAAAATTTTTTTCCAATTAAACAAATTATATTAAATTCAATTAATTTAAATACAAAATATACATTTTTAATAAAATATAAAATATTACAACATTTTTATTTTTTTTTAGTTTTTTTTAGTAATCATCGCGTATTTGTTTTGAATATATATTAAAAGTAATTTTATTCAATTTTAGCTAAGGATAAGAAAAAGAGTTTCTATGTTTTTAGAAACATTAATTTACATTTCAAGAAGGGTTAAATTAATGTAAAATTACCCACTAAATTATACAATAATATTTTTAACTTATTGTTATTTTCCAATGTAAAAGAATATAAATTAATTAAATAAGTAAAATTAAAAGAAAATTTGAATTTATTTACATTTATTTTTCATATATCATACATTTTTATATTATCGTTTAACGACTGCATAGTATATTGTCGTAGGTAATTGATATTTTTTATTCTAATTACTTTCAACTAGTATACATAAATAAATATTATATTTAATAACACTTTCGTACTTCTGTAATGAAGTTAAATAATGTTAATTAATACCTTTAAAAGGAGTTTTTTAATAAGGATAAATTTTGAATTTTAGCGATTTTCAAAATAACATTAACTATTAAAAGAGATTATTAAAAATAAGATATTGTTTATAACGTATGAGTACTAGCTATTTATATAAAATTATATTTTATTTTAGCTTTGTAAAAATAATCAATAATTTGAAACTCTTAAAATAAGTGGTATACAGTGGTAAATATTATGTTATTATAATTATTACTTATGATTTCATTGATCATATAATTACTAACTTTGTTCAGTTAAAATTATTTAAAATAATAATCGTTTTCAGTTATTTCATTTAATTAAAATATTGAAAAATTATCTTACACTTTTATATTTATGAATATTTGCTTTAGTCAAATTACAATATGTATATTAAAAAGTCTGAAAATTACGAGTATATAAATTAAATTAAAATACGCGTAATTATGTGCAATAGATTAAATGAGGCTATTTTTCTTTTACTTTAGAAGAGTGTTGTATACTAATTTCAGAAGATCTTTAAAATTTCTTAGCTAAGTTACTTTAGAGTTAAATAATGCGTTGACAATGAGCCTAGATAAGATGTTTTGTCATCGAATGTGACGGTATCTATGATTGAGGAGTTCAGTGTAACATTTTGAGCAAATGATATATCGAGGCTATTTGTTTCATACTAACTACTACTCTGCTATTTTATAATTATTCAGAAATAAGAGAAAAGCTTGTATACGACGAGAAGCACCAGTGTTTTTGTGACAGGCCAATGATGTAGGAATTCCATAATTGTTACAGTATTTTGATTTTTTTAATTGAAGCTATTCATTTTGATTCATTTTATATTTAGTTAACATACTTATTTCGACATAATTATCAAATAAATTTTCATTTATTATTTAATTTATATATTATGATAATGTAATCATATTTTTCAATATTCTACTGAAATACATTTTGGTATAAATTTCGTATGGAACACATGTAGATTTAACAAAAAATAGTGCAACGGTAATATATTGCTACAAATGTTTATAGTTATATGATTTTTGTAATATCTTATTGCTATTCATTATTCGTAGTATATAGTAATATATTACTACCCACAATATAATTTTTAATGCAGTAATTATAAAATTTATTATAACTTATTTTTTAATATTTAATATTTATTTTTTTAATATTTTTTATTAAGTAATCTGAAATATTTCTTATCAATTTTTATATGAATAAATGCAATGTAAATTCCCAGTATTTATCCCTATAAGGGAGAGATTACGCAGTTTGTTAATTTTTCTAATCACATCTAACAAGTTGAAACCCAAAGGGAGTCTTTAAGCATTTCATATTTATAATGCTTCCTCGTCAGATATGCATTCAATTTATATATGATGTCAGAATAAGTTTCGAGATACTGTAAGCGAAATCAAATGAACGTCCTCTTTTTCCTAGCAAATCGTTCATTTTAAATCAAAATCAACGAGAGGACGTATGTAAACATATTATCACATAACCGCATTCGCGTCTTATTCCATTTCAGCTGTTATCACGTAGGACAAGCTTTGTACGCTTCGCGATATCTTCCATATACGATGGTATCCATGAGGATGAGGAGGTTACTGCTCATAAGAAAATTCGAAATAACTATTACTCCTCTACAAAATGAGTCATCATAATCAGTAATTCTGATTGCCGTTCCCTGAGTGAGACGTTTTATAGTTTCTTGTACGACTAACCTGGTACTAAATAAATTATTACTATTTGTTTGACGAAATTTTTGTTAAATAAATTTATCTGGATCTGGATATAAGTTAAGTTGGATAATTCAATATAAACAATTTCAAATTTATTAAATTGGGTTATTTAAATAAACAAAGAACTTTATTTTATGTAATACTATGAAACAGTCAATTAATAGTGTATACATTAATAATCTTCAATTACAAGTTAATTGTAATATGTGAAATAATCAAACTACGTAAAATAATGTATTAATCATTAAATAACTATATCTCAGGATTTACATAAATAAAATATATTTTTTTCACATAATTTTTGAAGGGTAAGACTAATAAATAATATTTTATGTATTAAGTGAAGGTATATTTAGTTGATATAATATATTCAATAAATACCAGAAAATAATATGTTATATTAGTTTTACATACTTGAACATTTTTCTCTGGTTTGAACTGATTGTATATCAGTGGAGTTACATGATTTTGCACAAAAGAAATGTAGTTCAATAAAAGTTTATTCGAGAAAAGTTGTACGATTATTTCTATTAATTCCTATTTTAGATTCTAATGTAAATTTCTAAAATTCAATTTATGTAAATCATTTTAATTCAGGTATATCCATATTAAGTTATGTATTATATTTTTATATATTATTTCTATTATATATTAAGTATATCCATATTAATAAATTAAAATCTATATCAAATATATTTCCATAGTAAGAAATATAATATTGTTTAGATTGTATTGCTAATTTACTGGAAGATAAATTTTAGCAAGTATAATACTATTATAATAGCAATATAAAATTAGCTAATATCAAATAAAAATGTAGAATATATAAGAATATTTAAAGTATATATGGTATTGCATTAGACTTAGTATTAGGCAGTAATACATTAGTATGTAATACAGTCATTAATATATATTTTAAATGCAAATAATATCTTCATCAATGTATTACTCTTGATTTATTTTTTACTTTTTGAAATTTATTTCAATATCTATTTTTTACAGGAAGAAAGAATATAAAATAAAATAAATTAGAATTCTATATCTCTAAATAAACGGTACAACCACTAAATAATTTTATATTTTCATAATTAACAAATTAAACTAGTATACTATGTACATGTATTGCAGTTAAATGTTTAAGAAAAACGCAATTAATATTTAATATCGTTTTGTTGAAATAAAAAGTATGAATTCGGGAGGTGGTGCAAGGCAGATGGAAAGCAAAAGGGAGTGTCGATTAATGTATGAGCTCTAAAGTATGCCCCTATATAGTAGTTCGTGTGCACCAATCCTCATAATTAATGACCTGTAAAGGAGTAGAGCAAGACTTAGCAAAAGCAAGTGTGCATCCGACGATCAGGTTAAATTTAGCAGGATTTAGCATAACATTGAGTTAATTAGCCAGACGGAATCTAAGGTATTCTTTGGGCTTCTCTCACTTTCGTGTATAGGTTTCCTACATAAGGGCAGGCGAGCCGTTGCTTCGACATCCACTCAACGCCTAGTTGCTCGCTCGGGTGAAATCTCTGCCACTGTCACCGTCCCAGCGAATAAGAGATTGTAAGGAGAGTAGTAGGTAGGAGTAAAGAGAGGCAAAAAGAATAACATGGATCGCGAACACGCAGCGGAGGCTCTTGCATATAAGGTTCGCGGGTGCTTAACGACCGCGAAGCCCTGCCCCAGAGAAACTTCCTATCGAGGCAGAGAGAAAGAGAGCAGAGAAACGAGTGTCCTGTATACCCAGAGCTTCTCTAACCTTCGTAGACCTTCTCTTCTCACCGAGAATGGCAGCGCACGTTTGTTTTCCTCTCGTTGACCAATTAACTTGAATGTCTTTCGACCATTATGTTCTTTACCATACTACCAATATTCTGTGTTTTCTTCATATTATATAGAGCTTTTTATGTTTCCCGTAAGCTGATTAGCCAGTGAGAATTGGAGCCGAAAGGGATTTCTATATTTTCTCACAAAGTCATAAAATAGAATATTTGATATTTTATTAAATATAAGTTATATAAATTACTTTAAGTTATATAAACATTGAATAAAAATTTTATACAAATTGTATGAAAATTATATAAAAATTATAAACAAATTATACAAACATTGTATAAAAATTATATAAACATTATATAAACACTATATCAACATTATATAAGGTACTTCACCGTAATATAAATAATCAAAATATATTTTTGAAGAATTTTTATACTACAATTTTATATTTCTTTCCGTCATTTAGAGATTTTCTATATTTTAATGACATCAAATCTATTTACGAATAAGTTATCTAATTTTTCTTTTACTGATTTACATATATATATTGTATATATTTTAGAAGAAATATTTGAAAGTTAATAGATATTAATTTGTAGTAGGAAAATATTATTTTTATAATATTACTTGTAGTTGAGTTAATCAATTGCTTCACAACTCATTTACTAGATATGGTACACATTATAAAACACATCGTTTTATTGATTGATTTCAAATGACTCAACAGTCTCTTTCGCTAGAAGTGGTGCAGATTAATTCTTTTTATAGTTCTTATTTTTTCGATAGGGCAAATCCAATGACATACTATAGCTTATAAGAAGGATAAGGGGCATCTGCTGGAATTCGCGTGTGTGCGTATACAAATCGACGTGTATATAAGGTAATCATCGAGATGGTGATGTCGTCCCTTTTATTTTTATGGCTACTGAAAATATTACGCTTTTAAAATAATTCTTGTCCCCGAACACTGAGTATCTGCATTTGTCTATATCATCTTCTCTCTATTATACTTATGCTCGAATAGGCGATACATAATACTCGTTTCGAGAATTCCTCTGACGAATGAATACGCGTTTACTGCATTCACTTTCAGTCGATTTAACGATTTATGAATATTTAGTTTTCATTATCTCTGATTATATCTGTTTTCTTATTTTTCGGTTGACACTTACTTTTGAAGCAAAAAATTTATTTTGAATATTCGTTGAAATAAATTTATATTTTCATGATTTTTGACAAATTATATTACGCATCATATTAAACATTTTTAAAAAAGATGTGTTGTAGAATTTTCAATCGATATATAATTTTCCCGCTTTGGAGTGGGAGAAGCAAGCAGTGGAAAGGAACAGCTAAATATATTGTACATAAAGGTAGAAATGATTCATTTGAAAATATTAAATAGTGGAGTTTATTAATAATAATTAATGTATAAAGAAATTAACTTTGAAATTAAATTGGTGCTTAAAGTTGTTGAATTCGAACTAGTGATATCTTGAAAATAAATTATCGTTCTTAATTATTAAATTAAGTATTGATGTCTTGAAAATAAGTTATTGTTTCAGATTCATTGAATTTCCTAATAGATTAGATTATAATTATTTCTCTCACTTTCAACACTACTCACCGTTGTTGTACCAGTCGCGTTGAGGTAAGCCCGGTTTTGATTTTAATAATTTATAAATTAAATTATTAACTATATCTTTGCTGAACTAGATTTTAAATAATAATAACAACCAGTCATAAATTGTTTGCTGTTAATCAATGATTCAAATCTATTTTCTTTCTTTATAAATACTCTTGCATTTATTTAATCTGCTTAATTAGTTTTAAGTTATATAAGAATGTATATTTAATACCTATTCTTATATAGCATTTACCGATATATTCTATTTAAATCAGTTGAGTATCTCGAGTCGTATTAATAAATGTATTACTTACTCAGTATATTCTTATTCATCCAAAAATTATTAATAATTATTATATGATAAATTTTATCTTTTTATTAAACAATCAATTATAGTTTATAGATGTTTTATCTTTACTCCTACGTCATCTCTCTTAATTTCTAGTTATCGTAAGAATACTGCTGCTGCCGCTTCTGTGTTTACATTTATATGTTTTGAAAAATTCGATTTCTTAGAACCGACAAAGACGGACCGCAATTTATCGTCAAAATTAAAAGTCGAAACACTGCTTATCACTGCTTATTGCGGAGCGAAGTTAAACGTCGCTGTATTATTAGCCAGCGTTCTGATCTGGGCTAGACGGCGGCTTGAGGGGAGAGACACGTAAACTCAGAGGACTAAAGCTTTTGTTTTGAAGTTGTATTCAAAATTCAGAGAATTCTGAACATGTTCATGTTTAATTTTGTTCTGATATAATCTATATATAAATATCTAATTGAAATTTATATAATATAAATTATATGTTGTAATTTTGAATATTATATATTGAATATTATACATATTTAAATACAATTTGAAATATAATATATCTTTAAAACAATATTTATAATTTTTATGGTAAATGATACAAGATTGAAATATTTTGATTTTATAGTTGTTAGAGAATCCTTCAGTTTCTCGACCCTCGGTACTACCTCTTTATTTGCAAATTCCTTTTACATACATTCAATACGATTATGACTGCCAGATGTGTCCCAAGAGCCTACAAATATATTCAAAAGTATATCGAATATTATTTTTCTCTCGTTTATGACCAGTTACTCGGATTACGCCTTGAAAGATTTCGACAATGGTAAATACGACCATCGCGTATCTTGCAATATGAGCCTAGTAAAAATAACGGACAAGTCCTTCTAGGTATAACAGCATAATTGCTATATTTTGCGATAAGCTATTAATGAACCGACAAGAATTGGAATTCATGAAAAACCCATGACGTCGGGGTAACCGCGCGATCCGCGGCTCGACGTCCCAAAGGTTGCCACCACTTCAGCTCTGGCACTTCGCCCTTCCTCTGTAAAAGGGTGTTGACATTTTAGACTAGAGCACTAATGACAACAGAAAATTAGTTTCAAACAATAATCAAAATCTTCCCACTTTCACCAAAATCTAAAGAGACCACCCCTATTCAAGGAGGGGGGTGAGACATCAAAACTAGACAGCAGGCGCGCTGCGCCTCAGAATTCTCGCAAAGATCAATCTCTCAAAATCAATCTCACACTTAGTCTTACAATGTAGAAATTCTCAGAATTCAGCGTTCGGCATTATAAAGGTGAGGCTTCACGCGATGCTGATAAGAAATCGCTACACGTTACATAACGTTCACTTGGGCCCGCGAAAGTTCAGTCACGTGAAACTACCGCTAAAAGTGTCCATAGGCGGCAGCTCCTCCCTTTATCTGTGTAAATTGGCACACCGCATTCGTGACGATCGAGGACCAATAAAACCTGGGAACTACGAGAGCCTAGAACCGACAGACCGAAGGCAAATAGCGATACGTACATTAATTTTACTGCATAAAAGGGCTACCACTGCGTTTCACACAATTGAACGGTAAGTGGTACATCAAGGCCTGGTAATTTAGACAATATATAAAATCATTAGTGCTTTTGGGATAAATTTATACAAGAATATTACACTAAAAAAACAGAATAAGAATTAAGAGCAAGACACATATTTTCATACCTAAAAACCAGATTTGTATATAGCTACAAAATTATTTATTTGATTTTCAATAAACATAAATCCACAGCATTACATTCGACCCCCCGCGTCTTTCTTTCTTTCTACCCTGCCATCACTCCTTTAACACTATCAGCCTCTCCCCCCACCACCTTGGGGAGAGCTCATCATTGCAAAAGTTGCCCGAACAATAGTTTAGTTATTTTTGTATAGATTCAAATTTTCCGATATTATATATAAATATTTACTAAATAAATGTTTAGTTTGATAAAAAAAAAAATATTTAAATAATTATTCCTTTTTTCATTTCAAATCTTTTTATTCAAACTAATAATTTATATTGAATATAAATTTGAATATAAATTACTTTATATTGATAATAAATATATCAATAAAATAATGTTTATACAAATTATGTAAGATTTTTAATTACTAGCTGTAATATTCGAGACTAATAAATAAATAGAAATTATTGAAACTATTTTCAATCAAATATTGAAAAAATAATTAAATATTTATTTATTTATAGTTCTAATTATATAAAATTAGATTAAATAAATTGAAGTAATTTTTTTTCAAAAAATAAAACTCTATGTTTATATAAATTAATGCAAGTTCAAATCAGTTGAAGATTGCCTAATAAAAATTAGCATCTGCTTTGGAAAAAATTTGAATTGCTTGCATAAATTGTTTGCAGATACAGTATTTTTATAGAAAAGAGCGATAAATATTCATTAAAAATTAAAATATGCAAAATTTAAAAAGTGCTTACACAGTTGTATGTAAAATATATATTGTTACTTCAATGCAAATTAGATTATATTAATGTAATAGGTAGATAAAAGATGATTTAATTTAATATATGTTTAATAATTTAATATATGTTGTTCGGGATAGAGCCCGAGAAATATCATCTCCTCTGATTGAAAAGAGTGACAGACCGGCCGTGGAAGGGGATAGTAGCTGAATGTATCAAAAGTTATCGTTTACCATTCGTGGATCAACTGCGCCTACTAGCTATCACACACACACACACACACACACACACACACTATCAGTCGCTCTATACAACAATAGATATTATTATCATTAAATAATAGTAACCAGAATACACACATGTTTAACGATTTAATAAATCCTATCACCAACATCACTCTTATTATATCCACACTCTTTTACCATCAGGGAGTGCATACATTAAAAGTAGGTGAAATCTCTACCAGTAGGCCATCGGAACAGTTAAAACTGAGCCCACGAGAGCTAGATAGAGGATACCTCAACATTTTGGTCCGTCGAGCCGCATATAAGTAAGGTAGAAAATTGTTGATATGTGTGGGTTGAACTAGAGAATTGTTATTACATTTGTCTATTAAAAATTGTAATTGAGTTTGGAAAGCAAATATTTGAAGTGAAAGAATTAGTATTATTTATGCAATTGATACTATAGTATTGTTCGGGCGTAACCCCGAGTGTGAAATTTCAGATAGTGGAAGGGGTGAGATAGCAGGGAGTAAAATAAGAAAGAAAATTAAGGTAATCCGGATAA